>JAOTQR010079720.1:0-39358 GCA_025774065.1 Solanum ossicruentum
TTACTTAAGAGAATTTTCTCTTCTTGGTTGGATGAGTTATGAAGTGAGACTTATGCGTTTAACAAGGTTTAGTTTGTTAGTGATATAATTCAGCTGCTGCACCACATTTACAGTCCATGATAGTGAGTTCATGTGTTATATCGTAATTGTGTTTGTAATTAGAACTTGTGGGCTGATTGATTGATGACTATGGCCTCATGTCCTCTAACCATTTTGAAAACTATTTTTGAATTATTTTAGGGATACTTTTATGTGTAAATATTATGGGAACATTTTGGTTGAAGTTGGTAAAGTTTTGGAATCATCAACGTCGTAATGGGGCGAAGGGACGTAACGTTATTCTGCCTATTTGTATGTTGCGTAGAATTGTTATGTGTTGTGCATTGTGAGTTATTGTAAGACTATTAAGGCACTAGAACAGGATGCACATGATATGTATATGAGAATGTGTATTAGAAAATATGATTAGGAGTGAAAATGTTGAAAGAATACACTCGGGTTTATAAATACCCGCTTGCTGGTCGTATGTCTTTTTTTATGAGATTGGGGTGCCAAGATGTACTTATTGGCTGCTAATGCTGGTTGTATCACCTAATATGTTATAAGTAAATATTTGGAGGAAGGAAAGGTTTTCTCAAGGTAATAGCGAAGTCGTACAGCGAGGTATGTAAGACTACTTGAGTTCATATTATTTTGCATGAAACATAGATCCCTCCTTGGCACATAAAGGCGCTTATCAACTCCGACACAACTACTAACCGTATCTCCACTCTTTCACATGTTCATATGCGTTAATACATAGTTACCTTCAAATTTGCATACCTACTTGTATACTAAGTTACATGGGATCTTGTTGCTAAATAAAGTTCACGAGTTGTTTCATCTCATACGCATTTCATTGTTTGTGTAATGTACTCTTTTCATTTTGATATTGTCTTGTATAATTATCTGCATGTCACATGCTACATATATAGCCCTATAGCTCCAATATTGTGACCACCAAAAGAATCATCTCAAAGTCAATTGAAAAGTAAAGTATATTGCTTATTAATGGGTAGTAACCTAAGGGATGGAAGAATCACCTAGCCAAGGTCGATCCATTCACGGGGGGTAGCCCAAGGGGTTAAAGAAAAAGCCTAGCTAGGGCCGATCCCGATGTAGATTTACCAGTGATTAGCTGGTCATTTGTATTACATGTTGTGCATAGATTATACAGTAAAGGAAAAGTAATAAAAAGAACATAGAGTACATGATCCCACAGTACAACTAAAGGCGGTCTCTTATCCTATACCAATGCATAGTTTTAGTTGAGCTGTTACTTCGTATATAATATTTCCTGCCTTATATATGTAGTACATTATGTCATACTGACGTCCCTTATGGGGGACCTGCATTTCATGCTGAAGGTACAGGTGCTAGTAGATCTCCCCAGTAGGAGTACAAGATATCTAGCTGTTGTTACCAAGCTCCAAGTTGCTTCGGAGCTTTGTTTGTGTCTACAGCTTATATTTTTGTATCGTTCAGTTAGTCGAGTCAGGGCCTATCCAAACCCTTATCAAATACTTTTTCTTATCTAGAGGCTTTGTAGACTATGTAAATCAAAGTGTGGTCATGTCTCGTACTTTAAACATCATGGCCCCAACGGCCTAGCCATATGCAATTCCTTTTCACTTGTTATTGCTGTTTATTTTCTTAAAGGAATATCAAAGGTAGAAACCCCTTATAATATGTATAGAAGCGCATAGATACATGTTGCTTGTCCCAAGCCTCATCGGTAATGGGTGCCAGTCCGCCGTAACGGGGCAGTGGGTATGACACTACTGTATATGGCAAGAGGCATTAGGTTAATGCTTGCTCCAAATCACATAGTGCTTTGGTAAATTCAAGTTCCCTAACAATGCATGGTATTGTGAATGCACCTAGATCTTCACACTTTTGCAGTAAAGACTTTGTGGTGATGGCAATACAACGTTGAAAATTTTTGGAGAGGTCTTGGCTAACTTTTTGCTTCTCCTTGACTAGATCTTTCATCCATTTAGTGTACCTAGAAATATTCTCAAGAGCTTTAGCGAAAGGGATGTTCACTAATAACTTCTTAAGCGTTGCCAAGAACTATTCGAACTTACTTTCCTCTTTCTCTTCCCAAGCCTTTTTGGGAAAAGGCAGAAGGGGCCTTGGAAAGATTTTATATTTCTTTGGTTGCTCTTGTGTTGTGTGCTCCGATCTTTTCATTTACCCTCTTCTTGCGGCTTCTATTCATAACCTTGGTTACTGGTGGATTGGTGGGATTTGTACCACAATGATTCATGACTTCCATACAATGCCTTCATTTTATTGATTTGAACTGTGTCGCTTTGTAAGGTGCCCTTTTGGCATCGTTTTAATTGCAAAGAAACTTGCCCAAATTGTTGTTCCAACTACTTAATTTCCATAGAGTTAGACATTGTCTTTTTGGTCATAGTTAAAAAATCTGATTCATCGCCTTCAAGGTGTCATTTTGGTGATTGGCTCTCTTCAACAATTTGTAAAACATCTCTTCAATCCTAGAGTTACTTGACTCGGCCTCACCGTTGTGAGGTGGCACATAAGGACCATTCCTATAGCCATCTCTTCTTCCCCATTCGACATTCGACACTCTCTTCCTTTCAGAGTATCCACCTTGGTTATCTCTATATGCACCATCACAGTTGTAGTTCAAACCTTGATTCCCGAAACCTTGCCTCTAATAGTCTAAATTAGACCTTTGGGTGTTGTTCCGAAAATTCGCCCCTTGGTTGGTCATGAAGTAAACATCCTTATTAAAGAATGGATCTTCATACATGGGTGTCTTTGTAGGTTGGTGTGTAACCGCCTAAACACTTGCTTGGTTTTGCTTTAAGACCAAGTCCATACTGGTGTGAAGTTGAGCAAGTTGCTCCCTAATTTCCTCATTGACCTTTGGTTTCTCAGTGTTGGTATTGACCATACAAGAAGTCTTTAATGTACCTAGCTCTCTTTGACCCCATTCTCTATTGGTTTTAAAGACTTGCTCCATCCTAACTGCTATTAATGCAAAAGGTTGGTCAAGAAATATGCCTCCCATGATTGTGTCGGCACAAGCTTGACTAATCTCGTCAAGCACCCGATAGAAAATCTCAAGCAAGGCATCATCAACAATCTTATAATTGGGGACTATCCTCAAGCAATTGGTGAATCTCTCCTATGCGGTACTGATAGAGTCACCCGACTATTGCTCAAAATTGTTTATTTGATCTTTGAGCTTTAGCTTCTTTGATCTCGGGAAATATCTTTCTAGAATCACTCTCTGAAGCTCCGCCCAACTTGTTATTGTATCCAGAGGAAGCTCATGTAACCATATGGCTGCATTACCAGTTAGTGACCAGGGAAAAATTCGCAAGAAAATAGCATCTAGAGAAAGATATTGTGTCCCTATGATACTCTTGTAGACGAAAACAACATTATGGTGATGATGATGGAGATCCTCTGAAGGTAGCCCTTTGAACAACCCATGATTTTGGAGGATTTGTACTAACCTACTTGACAATGAGAACTTAGCATCTGCCAATAATGGAGGCAGCAGTATAGTGCTAGTAACGTCCATAGCCATAGGGTTCAAACAATAGTGGTTGCAACCATAAGCATTCTCAATGAAATCCCTAAGTTGTGGCCTATCATCCCTTGTGGGTGGATTATCTTTTTTTTTCCATATCATCATTCACATTCATTTTTTCCTCAACCACGATATCCTCATTCACCTGAGCCATTCTTCTAAAGAGTCAATGGATCTCCAAATTGATTAGGGCTAAGGGATTGCCTTGGCTCCTTATGTTGGGCATACAACCTAATATACCCAGCAAGTAAAATCAACAATAAAAACAAAAGAAAAAGTAAAATATAAGAGTCTCAAAATTAACACTTGAACTAACTATTAGTGAAATCAAGTCAAAACCTAGTCATATTCACCGATAGCAGCACCATAATTTTTGATGATGTTCACGCTCCAATAAAAAAGCGATCACTGCCAGCAATTAACCTAACCAAAGGTTAGGGTCGAATCCATAGGGAATACAGGGTTTGACTACAATAATTCACTATCAATCATTTCTAGTATTTATGACTAGAATCGCTAAATGGGGGGGGGGGAGTTGTGATAAAAGAAACAAAAGTAAAAATGAAGACTACATTATTATGGGAAGGAATAGTCAAATTTATGGACAAGTTGGGAATTGTATTCCCCTAGGTTCGTTAACTCGATTACCCTTGACAACATGACTATGATTGGGAATTTGCATGCAGGACAGTAACTTAGATTCTTCCAGCCCTCTTGTGAAGATGAAGGTCGAATTTCACCATGACGTGTGGTCAGTAACCATGGAGTGCCAACTAACTTTAACTATTGTCCTAGTCATCCTCCTTTTGGTCAGATTTGGTTGTTTAGATGAGAGCACATCAATTAAATCTTATCATTTACTTATTTTCCTATTCAACACTACCTTGCTGAGGATCGTGATAGTAGGCGGGGTTTGGTGTTGGCCACCACCAACCAACAATAAAAATGAAGGGAAATAAATAATACATGCAAAACCCCAACCATAGAAATACAATCAATCTAGGTTATATCAAGTCAACTAACCATGGTTCCCATAACCCCAAGTTATGGCTGCTTAGCTAGTCATGGCTAAGGAAAAACCAACAAGAATGCAAATACAATACATAGTTGAGAAGTTTACCTAAAGCAGATAGATAATACTACAAGTTGTAAACTACAAGCTTGATAGATAGAGAATGAATACATTGTAAGATTTGCAATACCCAAAAGTAGGTTTTCTAATAGAAAATAAGAATCTACACTAAAACCCTAAAATATTATGGAGAATATTCAATGTATCAAGTCTGGAATCTCTCTTCTAAAATAAACTATAACATAAAGTATTTATAGGATTTACAAACATAACCCTACAAATTACACAGAAAAGATAGAGGGCAGCAAGTATGTCTCATAAGTACAACTCGTAGGTTAACTTACGAGTTATCATTGATGTCTTATATCAGGCATTTTGCATCCTGGATATGATTATTATGACCCACTAGTACGAGTCATTACTCGGGCTACGACTCGTATGCTCCTCTCATAGTCTAGGCCTTCAGTTTATGTTCCAAAATTTTGCCTCTCTGTTTCTTGCTACGAGTCCACCTATATGAGTCATAGTGAAACCTGCGACTCATTGTGTTGGCCTCCACATAGCTGATTTTTTATTTTTCCTCTCTGTTTCTTGCTACGAGATCACCCTATGACTCGTAGCTTGCGCTACGACTCTAACGAAAGCTCATATGTCTTGTACTTTAGCAAAATCTGAAATTTTCTCCCAAAATCATGCCAACCTAACTTTTTCGCAATACCAACACAAAAATACAAAAAAAAAAATAAAAAGTCGCATTAAGAACTCACAAAAATACTTTGTTTTAGGCGTCAAATGTACTGTAGTTTGACAACAAATCAACCAGTAGAGAAAAATGATTTTCGCAAAGTTTTTTGAGACAGAAAAGGTGTGTGATCGTTCGGCGACGTAGACCCATGGTAGATCAGTGATAGAACTTCCTTAATTTTCCTGTTTCGGCCTGAGGGATTGGGGTCATGGCCCCATGCCCATTTACATGTGAAATATCCTATACTTAGCCATTTTTAAACTCCATACAACTCAAAAAACCTCTCTAAAACCTCTCAACCATTTTATCAAAATTTCCATCAAAATTCGAGTGTCTTAAGCTTAATTCTGGATCTCAAGAACTTCATTCAAGCTTCAAGTCTCCTTCAACTCTACATCAAGGAATCTTCAAATTTAGGTATGTGGATTTAATCCATTGGGTCCTTTCACCCATAGAGCCCAATCTCCATTTTTATGAAAATTTCATGTTTTAAAGTTGTATTATCTATGGGTATCTTCTATTACGGATTATGAGTATAAATTATGCTAGTGTTTTATGAAAAGTTGATTTATTATACATTACTATCTATGTCAAGCTTGTACTATGAATGAGTTTTGTCTATTGAGACTATGCATGTTATGGGCTATGAAACTATGATCTATTATAAAGTTCGATGAAGGATTTCAAGGTACCGAATATGACGGTTTTACTATATATTGGTTGGTCGATTTGTATTGAGTTTTTTCATATTATTACATACTTGAATTGCGTGATTTTGAAGAAGAATTATACACCCACCAAGTGTTTAATTAAATATCATGACAAACATTCTTGAGTTATTGATGGTCTATTGCATGATTTATGAGTCAAGTGATATCATGATGATTTTGGGATTTCAAAATGTATTGAATTCATAAACATGTCTATGGTGTTGTAAATGTCAAATTAAACCATTTTTCAAAGATTGTACCTCTTGTGGGCCTTTGATCTTAATGCAAGTGTAGTGTTTGATGAAGATCTATTCTTATGTTTTAAAGTTCGGCTCACCATTAGAGGTCAAAGATGTTTTAGAGGTGCTCATGTCATGTTTCCATGTTTCTTGCAAATTGTGAAAGTGTGACTATTTTAATTATTCCATTGGATTAGGATTAGCACTGATAGATTGGACGTGGGATGGACCATCTTCATGGGTTCATATTCCATTTCTCAAACTATTTGTCAACATAGGAGTATGCTTTACCCTTGCTTTACTAGTGGATCCATTTAATGCGTTGTCCCTTGAAATTCTTCCCAAAATGGGACTGGCACCAATAAGGTGAAGTTTCTCTTGAAATCCTTTTCGAAATGGGATGGGTTCCCTTAAGGAAGGTTACTTCTCCAAAATGGGACAAGCTTCGGTAAGGTGATGTATGGTTTACCTTAGCAAGTAGACCACTTCTTAACTAATAAGGAGTAATCATCAGGATTCCATGTTGTAGCTCGCTAGCTCTTATTATTTGCGGTTGAGGTCTCCTCCCACATATGTATTACGTTCTATGCAAGTTGAATGATTTATAAGAATGTTTTACTTCAAGCATTGATCATATATGCCATATTGAAATTATGCCATCTATTAACTATGATTATGCATTTTGACTATATGGGCTCATGTCTTATTGCATTGCATCTTCCATACTTAGTATATTCTAATATACTAACGCATTATTTATACCTTCATGACATCATCATGTAGGGATTGGAGCTCCTCTTAATCATCCCCTACGTGGCTAGTGGGAGTATATAAAGATAAGCTTTACTGAGTCTTCAAGTTCGAGGACACTATTTACTTTCTCTTGCTATTTCTAACACTTATTTATCATAAACATTTGACATTATGAGGGTGAGCCCAGAAAGTGTCTTGGCCCCCGGTCCATTCCAAATTAGAGGTGTATGTTGGATATTGTGAGGTTATTGTGTTATGACCTTGACTCTTATGCTTTATTTATATTCAAGATTTCCCTTATTCCCACTTCCCATTTTATATATCTCTTGTTGTTGTTTACTTTTCTTCCGCGATCAAGGATATATGATTATATGCTAAGAGGGTTGTTTGGGTCCCTTCGGGTCCCCATTTGTCGTGTCATATCTAGGACCTAGGCTTGGTCGTAACCAATATAGAAGGTGAAAGCTAAGCTTTTGGTGTAAGATCCTTTAGATGATTGTTATGTTGATCCATGGACACAATTGAGGAACACACTTCTTAGGGAAAATTGGACATTTGAATATGATATAATAGAACTCCCATAGTTTGATATCTTAAGGTACAAATATCGCAAGCTTTCTTCCAAATTTAGATCATCGTATGATTGAAAAAGGATTGCGTTAGGGGGAAAAAATTGTGTTTGAAAGTGAATATCATTGCATTTCGGGGATACTAAAAATGGATAGAAGATATCCTTCACAAAAGTGGACAAAGTTTGAGAAACACTAAGAGTTGAGATTTTTTTCTTCTCGTTTTGCTCATAATAGAAACACCAATATTATGTAAATCTTCATAGGCTAGAAGGTTGGAATCCAGAAGGAGGTGAAGGATTTAGGACTAGTGTTGTAAGTACAATCTTGTCTACATCTCGTTGTTGGTATCACAAGTCGTAGACAAGCCTCATAGAAAGGACAAAGGCTTGGTAAATTTTTAAAGTCTGGGGAAGATGTATGAAAAAGGGGTCTATGTCCTGTGAAAGAATCTATGAGTCATAGAGTAGGCTTGTAGATAAAGGGTGAAAATTGGATTTCTGATATTTGGGGATATCATCAAATGAAAGGCTTTTATGGGTTGTGATTGGTTTGGCCAGTTGTAAAAATGGTCGTCATGTGATCTAAGGTGAGAAATTTTCTAAATTATGTGATAGTTCTATGCAAGCGTCCTTATAACATGTGGTGTGAATGATGAGCCACAAAATTTATGCTTGGATTGGAGATTCAGAGATGGATTTTAGAAGCTCAAATGTATTAACAGGATGAAACCTCAACCTATGACTCATAGAATGATCGATGGTCCCATGATAGAGTTCCTAGATGGGCCCCAACAATTTTTAATAAAGGGTAATTCTGATATTTACCTAGATCCTAAGTCCACTAGTACATCATTTTAATCTTATTCCCTCCCATATAAGACCTATTTCTTCCGAATACACTCTTATTCACTCTCCACTCTAATTCTACCTAAATTCTCATAAGGCAATTACTCTTCTCAAGGAGTAAGAAGGCAAGCTAAGATTTCAAGGTCTTCTTCCTCAAATCTCAAGTTTCTCTCCTAAGTTTCAATCAAGGTATATGAATTTTGATTTGTGAGTTCCTTTCACCCATAAAGCTTAATTATGTTCCTTATTTTACTTAGCTTTATAGTTATGAAACTTTTATGACTTGCATGAAATCCCTTTAAATGATGATAGTATGATGTATTTTTAGTTGTATAAGTTATATAGATACAATATTATGAAGTTCTAAGAAGTTGAAATATTTGCAAGGTGATTTTCATGTTTCACTACCTAGGGTTTTGAATGATTACAGTGGGTTGGTTTGAGCATGTTTTAAACTAATGAGTTTTACTATGTTTATGCTTTATCCTATTGAATTTCATAATTTAAAGCTTAAATGTATTAGCTACCAAGTTTTATATGTGTTCCTTAATAATACTGTAATGAAAGATAAGGGCCTTCAATAGGTGTTTGTGAAAATTTATGAAAGTTGCAAAGTATTCATGTAGCCCTTTTTTCTATGATGTTCTAAAAGATGGTGATAAGGGAAATTCTTGCTTGAATTGATTATAAGATTTTAATGAGTCACTCCTAATATGATGATGATGTTATGTTTTAAAGCTTAAGAATGTGTATGCATACGATTATGCTTTAAAGTACTTTGTGGAACTTGACTTAGCACCAAATACAATTTGCGGTGGGGTTCGATAAGGGAACCTTAATTGCAACCTCCTGTCTCATTAATTATATCCCACTATGAAAGCGCTTGTATGCTAATGCTAGTGGATCTAGAATAACAAAAGTTAAAACTAAAGATGTGCATGCATAAGTTGATGGAGTTCTACCTAGCAAGAAGTCTCCCTAGGCCAATGTAGGGAGGTTATGATGGACTCTATGTAGTAGCATGCATGGTCTTAGAAATAAATTATGATTTCTGTCCACATGGATATGTATATGATGACTTAAGATGTTTATCTTGTTCAAAACATGTTTTAAATGATGCATTGATCATTCATCATCTTGAACTTTATTCCTTGTTATTTGCATATTGCCTATTATGGTATTATGATTTTCTAGTTGCATTGCATCCCCCCGTACTTAGAACATTCAAACTACTAACACATACTTTTGCCGATATTATATCACCATGTACCATTGCTTCTCCTCCACGTGGCTAGTTTTGGATTGTTCATGAGTAGTTTTGGTGAGTTCTCTATTTTGTGGACAATATCATATTCCCTTTACAGTTTGATGTATTGAGGCACTTTTACTATTTCATTCTATTTTATTTTGTAATTCTTAATTGAAGGTGAGCTAGGAACATGTTTTAGCCCCTGTCAAGTCTAAGCTAGAGGTATTGATGGACATTATATAAAGGTATATATTTGACCCTTGTTTTATAAATAATATCCCTTAGTCCCATTTCTCCTATTTAAATTTCATTTTTATTTATGTTCAATACCTGAGAAATGTTTGATCAATGCTAAGATGGCTTGAGTGAGGTGTCTTTGGGTTCCTCATTCACCATGTTATGACAAGACCCCAAACTTGGATCCAATCATACTTGGTATTAGAGGGCCAGGTTTTGAAAAGGTCCTCGGGGTCCAACATACCACGTCAAGTAGCGTCTTGTTCATAGTTGTAAAGTGTGCCACAATTATTCATGAGATACCTCAAAATTCAAGCATAGGTCCTAGGAGTTATATGGTGAATAGAACTTGAGGGTCCCCAAACAAGCCTCATAGCATCCATATACACTTCATCGATTCTGAAGCGCATGATTAAAGAATAAACACATAGTTCTAAGGAACTAGTAAGTGTGACTCAAGCTATGGGGATGTCATAAGGATTGGGATATGTATGAATTCACATAGCACATATCACATAAGAACTAAGGGGCAGATAAGTGTGACTCAAGGTATGGGGATAGAAGGGACTTAAGACTTTTCCATATTTCTACATCTCATCATGAACATATCACCAAGACATCAACATCAATAGATAGACATAATCATTTTCTCCATAAGCAATTAGCATAACATATCTCAAGCCCCTACATAACGTTTACATGATGTCCAATTATGCCTCTAAGTCATAGATTAATACGGCGGTCAGGACATGTCCCGTGCTCAACCTAAAAGTAAAAACATAAAGCATCATAACATAAGAGGTAGATAGAAGATGGTTTGTCCTTAGATGATAGGACTCACCACAAGCAACTCTTTGTCACTAATGATAGCCATCAAGAGGTGGAAGATGATAGTCTCTAGTCCTTACATGGTTAGATCATGTAGGCAAAGAGTATTCGTTAGTACGTTTGAATGTACTAAGTATGTGGGCATGCAAATGGTGTGAACATATTAACCTGCAACCATTGTTAGATGACAAGGGCACATATATAGAAAGAAGTATATAACAAAGAATTATATATCAATATTCGAAGAAATCCATGATACATGAATGCCGAAATACTTTATACATAACGGGGATAGGACCTCAACCGATAAACGTCCAAGTGAGCTATAACTTCGAGCTCCATCATCTTCCCCACAATGGATGAAAAGGTGACCTACTTGCCTAAGGCAGATCCTTAACATATTCATACCTAAAAGAGGCATAAACATGAACTTATGTTTGCCACATAGTTATGGGACTTGAGGATTTATATAAGGGCCCTCGGGGATAGCCCCTCTCACACAAGTCCGCTCGATGCTAATTCATCATCCCATGATAATACATATACATATACATGTTGAAAAAGAGGTAAAAGTCTTTTCAAAACATAACAATGTATACTTAGGCTTAAAAGAAATGCACACTTCATAATCATGCATACTTGGGCTAAAAAGACAAATAATACTTCATGTCATACTTCGATGCATAGGAATAGCTCCTTCATTCTTGTATGTAGTAGTGTAAACACCCATAATTTCTCAAAGAGCCATATCATAGACATTATAAGATCACATTTTTGTCATACCCATACTTCTCTTGTAAATATAGTCATAAAAATAATTGAGTCTTAGCTCACATCATAAATCTCATGAAAATAAATTGTCATGCATGCATATGCCATAAGGTTGAATTAATAACATGGGCACTAGGAGTTTATCGTCAAATCATCATAGGAAATTCATGAAGAGATCATCAATTAAAGCATACTTAAAATTACCGATGCTTAGATTGAATATTTAAAGGGACATACATATACAAATCTTCATGATATCAATGCAGTTCAACATAATTGGTGTTAGATAACTTTAAACACATCAATGAAATGCAACAAATATCTCAATTTGATCAAACCAATATTTATTTAAAGACTAATATTTAAAATAAGCTTGAAATTCATAATTTAAGAAGTAAGAAGTGTTAGGAGTCTTCATGATTGAAAGGAATCATGAATCAATCCCACATACCTTAGATATCTAGAACAAGTAAGAAAAAAATTGATTTGAGAAGAAGGTCCTCCTTGAATTTCAAAGTTGAATCTTCAATGTCACATTTGAGAGGAGTTCTTAAAAGAGGAAAATTTCTAGAGTTCTAAGTGTATGAATGAATTTGAATTTAGATTAATGAGTATAAGTCTTTTCAAGGGTTTAGGATTGGTTAGAAAGTCACAAATGAACCTTAAAAGTCACCAAAGTTATGAGAAAGTAATTAATGAAGCAAGAACTAAAATGTGTTCATGGATATTATGGTAGAGCACCATGACCTATACACAGGACCACAGACCATACAAGGGTCCATAATAGGGGTCTTGAGACACTTAGAAAAATTTCAATCAAAGGACATTTCCACTAAAGGCTTCATAGTTCATACAAAGGTACACTGATCGTACAATGGTCCATAATGACCCAAGTTTTAATATGGTAATTTTATACTTAACTCATATTTCGGGGAAAGGGCTTCACAAATCACCCCACCACGGCTTGTGGCAGGTAGCAGAGATGCTACCATGTCTCGTGGTAGGTTGCACGACCCGTACAGGGTCTCTTGGTGGCTGCCGTAGCCAATTTCTTAACTTGAAGGCTGGGGATCCTATCAAGAACCCCTCCCACAATAATGGTGAGGACCACGACTCGTGGGAGTTGTCATAGTGGGCTGCCGACCCTAAAACTCCTCCATAAGCCAGACGAAGCCATACACAAGCACACCATGGGTCACAAACCTCTAAAGCTTGATTTAAGCATCAATAAGGTCAGATAAGATCTGGGTTCGTACATCATCTCCCTCTTGGAAGCATTCATCCTCAAATGAGAAACGAGCATACTTGAAAGGCTTGACTTGAAAACGAAGCATTTTAACATGGGAACACAACGCATAACACATTTCTTGAAAATTATAAACTCATCAAAACTCATGTCAAAACATCCTTTAAGTCATTTTCATGAACATGTATGCATGTCATGTCTTGAAACATAAGAGTGAAAAAATTCGGAGCATTTAGAATAGGAAGAACCTAATATCTTAGCTTGAGTAGATTGGAAATGATGGGGATATTTCCTTATCATGTCTTTCTCCGTCTCCCATGTAGCACTCTCCATATGTTGGTTACTCTAAAGCATATTAACTAAAGTCACATCCTTGTTGCGAAGGCGTTTTACTAGCCTATCCAAAATTTCAACCGAAACCTCTTCATAGGACAAGTTCTCTTCAACTCAACACCTTCAACGGCGCAATCGAACTAGGATCACCAATAAACATTCTCAACATTGATGCATGGAAAATCAGAGGAATAGGACTTATCTCCAAAGGAAAATCCAATCTATAGGCCACCTTGCCAATTTGCTCAACTATCTCATAAGAGCCTATATACCGGGGAATTAACTTACCCTTTTTACTAAAACACATTACGCCCTTCATGGGAGAAATGTTAATATACACACAATTACTCACATGATATTCAAGATCCCTAATAAGACTTTTGACTACATTAGGTGTCTGCAACCTTTCCCTAATCAACTTCACCTTTTTCCATGGCTTCAATCACAAATCCAGGCTAATCAATGCCATCTCACTCAACTCAAACTGAAATGCCCCAAAAATGTTCTTCAAAAATGCCCATAATCGTAATTTTCATATATCTCAAAATCCATGCATGAAATCAAAAGTCCGACTTCATATTCTCGATCGGGGGGTGGAGGGGGGAGGGAATTGAGTGGGAAATATGTATAACCCAAATTTTATAGGACCCATAGTGGAAAATAAATTTCATTAATTTATAATTTTCAAAGAACATCTGTGCCCCGGCCGCGATGAGCCACAGGCTCAGAGTAGTACAAAAATGGCCTGCGTGATGGGTCCATGTCATGCCAAGGATACGAAGCAATGTAAGTTTTTCCTTGGTTTTTCTATCTAGGCCAAGGGCATTGGGTCATAGTCCCATGCCCACTTATGTGCGAAAATACCATACTTAGTCATTTTTCAAATCTGTATCACTCAAAACCCTCACAAAAACCTCTCCAAGGCTTACCAAATGTTTCACTCCAATTTCAAGGATTTGAAGCTTAACTTTCGAACCCAAGGATTTTCTTCAGGATCTAAGTTCTCTTCATGCTCATCTCAAGAAAACCCAATTTTGACGTATGTGCGTTTCATCCGTTGGGTCCTTTCACACCTGGAGCCTAATCTTTCTTTTTATGAAAATTGCATGTTTTCAAGTTTTACTACCTATGGGTATCTGTTATTATGAATTATGAGCATGAATTATGTTGGGGTTTTATGAAATATTGATTGATTATCTATTTCAAGCTTATACCATGATTTGATTATATCTATTGAGACTATGCAAGTTTTGAGTTATGAAACAATGATCTATTTTAAGATTTGATGATGGATTTCATGGTACCCTACATGGGGGTTTTACTATGTGTTGGTGGGTTGATTTGTATTATATTTTCTCATCATATTCCACTCCTGAATTGCATGATTTTGAACTAGTATTGTCACGATCCAAAATGGGCCTAGATGCGACATGACGAATGGGGAAGCCGAAGGAACCCTAAATAAGCCTTTTAGTATATCATACACATATCCTTGGTCGTGGAAGAAAAATAGAACAACATAAGAAATATTAAAAAGAGAAATTGGGACTAACAAAAAGAGTTAAACACTTGAATAAGATAAATGAGTCAAATCTCAAGCATAATACATAACTTGTCCAACAACACCTATAAACATAGAACTTAGCGGGGGCCAAGACAAGCAATCGAGCTCACCCTTATAGTCAAAATATATAATACAGAAAGAGAGTCATAATGTATAACATAAGAACATAAACATTATCCCAAGAATAGATGACTCACCAACTAGCTTGAGAGAATTTGTACTAGCCATGTGGAGGAAGGTGATGGCCAAATGGAGCTCCAGTTCCTACATGGTAATATCATGTAGTTATAGAGTATACATTGGTACGTTTGACTGTACTAAGTATGTAGGATGCAATATAAGAAGAGATAACCATCATAGGCAAAACACATGATCATAAGCAATGAATAGCATACTAATAATATTACATATATGAATGATACTTGAAATAAATTCAAGCTTTTATAGAACATATTACGTGCGTAGAATAGACCATCATTTGGCTAATGGGTTTACCACTTCCCATCCTAGGTGCTTGAGGTACAAACGGCTCAACTTAGTTATCGAATATACAACCACAATCTAGGTAATCGAAGTACCAACCCCTCAATTTGGGTAATAAGGTACCAACCCTTCAATTTGGTTAATGATGTACCAACCCTTCAATTCGATTAATGAAGTACCAACCCCTCGATTTTGTTAATGAGGTACCAACCACTCAATTCGATTAATGAGGTACCAACCACTCAATTTGATTAATGAGGTACCAACCCCTCAATTCGATTAATGAGGTACCAATCCCTCAATTCGGTTGATTTCCATCACTATAGATGCTTTCTATGAAATCAACACCTGAATACCATACTTTCATCATCATAAAATCATTCAACTCATATACCATGATTAGTTCTTCAACATCTCAAGATGCATAATCCAGTCATTTTATCAAACACTTAGTGGGTGTGTAGTGCTAGTGTAAAATTATGCAATTCAAGAGTGAAATCATGCAAGAAAACTCAAGGTAAAACCAGCCACCAACACTTGGTATTAACATCATGACATATACATCAAAACCCTTCATTACATCTCAAGATAGATCTATCATTAATAGCTTCAAACATAGTAAAATAGTCATACTTTCACAAAACCCCAACATAGTTCGCAGTCAAATTCATTATAACCAAGACCCATTAGTAAATCAACTTAGAATCATTCAATTTATGTAAAAAGGAAGCGTGTTGCCATGTGAAAGGACCTAATGGTTAAAACCCACATACCTTGATTTTGGAGAATTTCTTGATGAGAATTGGATTGGAGACTTGAAGCTTGGATGAATTCCTTAAGATCCAGAAGAGATTTGGACACTTGATTTTGAGTGAAGTAATGGTCTAAGTGTTTGAGAAGGTTTTGGGGAATGTCTTGTATCATATAAAGGTGAAATATGGGTAAGTATAGGCATTTTTACGTGTGGCAAGGCTCAGGCCCAAGACCTAAAAGTCTTGGACCGAGATAGAAAGCTGGTTAGAAAAGAACTCCCTAGCGCGTCGCGCCAGCAACGCGTAGAGGCCACTGGAATTTGACACTTTGAAATTTGAAATTCTGAATCATTCGCTTTGAAATCAGGGTTAGACACTTTACCAACTCAATTTTTCACTTTGAAAAAGAATGTGAAGTCAAATTTTGGAAATAACGTATGAATTTCGAGATATATGGAAATTACGATTCTAGGCACTTTTGAGGCACATTTTCGGGCAGTTTTTGGGGTTGTTTCAATATCTCCCTCCTGGGAACATTCGTCCTCGAATGTCAGAGAAACATACATGAGAACGGTAATCATGAAGAAATCATCCCCAAACATGCATGCATCGATACATTTGAACACCATTTTAAAATCTCAACATAAGTGTTAAAATCATCATGAACTTATCCACATAAACATGAAAGCATGCAAACAACATAGGGGATAAAACATAAGATTTTAATCATTAAAAGGACTTGACGGGTTATCATAAGGTTGAATAGGATGAAAGAGGTAGGGATATTGCTTCTCCATGCTCGCTCTGGCTCCCTGTGAGACACTTTCGACTTGAGGAATCCTCCATAGGGCCTTAACGAACACCACGTTCTTATTAATCAACTCTCCCACCCTTTCATCCAATACCTCCACTGGGACCCTCTCCTAAGACAACTTATCCTCCACAAAACCCACAACCTCAAAGATTTCTATAGCACTAGAGTCACCAACACATCCCCTCGACCTAGAAGCATGAAGAACTAGACGAACCATATACATATCCTTAGATAATTCCAATCCTTGTGCAACCTTACCAATTTCTAATCCAAACCCTATAAGGAACTACAAACTTTAACCTAATCGTCAACCTTAAACACACATAATCCACTTGGTACCATAAACCACTATCTCCCCCTTGGGAGACAACCTCCAATCTACCATCTTTCACCCAAAATCTCCAACTCTCATATGGCAGAATCAAGGCTTTACTTAAACTAGACTCCTCAACCAAAGAAGATTTGGAACCATCATGAATGCTATATTACCATAGTCAACCTCTTCCAATGTAAGTTGTCATCTCTTGCTATCATTATCAACATATGCTGGGCTACCCATAGGCACTCTAATTAGAGCATCGACCACAACATTAGTCTCACCAGGGAAATAATGCATAGTTATATCATAATCCTAAAGAAGTTTTAACTACTTTCTTATTATCCTCAACTCGTACCTATCATATTTAGCAAACAATCTCTCATCTCTCAAGACTTGCAACACTATCCTCGAAAGGATTCACAAGCACTAAATAAATCAATGCTCCACCACAAGAGGCCACCTCAAACACATCAAAGTAGGGTTTTAAGACCATATTCATGAAACTCATATACATAGTTGGTGCATAAGACAACCAACCAACTCCATCAATACCCATAATGCTCTCTTTTAATCCGAAAAGATGCTTAGGGATATCACCTACCCTCATCCTCACTTGGGGACAAAACCCAAACAAAAGATCAATCTTAGAGAATTGACTAATCCATTGTGGTTGACCGATTAGATCGACTATCCTTAACCATTATATTACAATCTTATGGGTTCTACAGTAATTAGAAGCATGCTATTCAAGTAGCCAAACCATCCCAAGACCTCTAACCCATCAAGCCAAGTTCAGCGAAGATCACAAGACAAGGCTCTATTCAATAAGAACATGGGTAACCCTTATAAGTCTTTCTAGCACCAATAGACCCACATAACCAAATCTTACTAGCAACAAAGGAATAATAAATGAAATAGAGACTCCTGGAACCATCAAAGCATGCATAATAAGATCAAGGAAAACCTCTAACTTACTGGTAGCTTCATCGATCACCTTATCCCCTCCTTGCCTTCTTTGAAGAGCAAAGAACCGATTGTGCCTTGGGGTACCACCTTAAGGACGAACATCACCACCCTTGCCTTACCTACCACGAAAATCCTTCTTCTTGTGTCACTCTTCACCACAACAGAAGCAAGTATTGGTGTCCTTCAAACATGGGCCTCTATGAACCTTACCACATGTTGGGCACATCACATCATCTTTATCTTTGAGACTTTGGAACTTTCCTTCAAAACAGACTCTCTTGACTTATTTACCCCTTCTCTTATTTATCTTTTGCTCCTCCATTTATTCAGCATAAGTCGTCAAGCGGGATAAATCCATGTCTCTAATCAATTTAGTGGACTAGCACTCCTCACTTACCAAGTCAAATACACGCACTAGAAACTTATTCATCCTAGACCCTGGATTGGCCACCAATTGGGGAGCATATTTTGAGAGTTAGTTAAACTTGTGGCGTACTACCTCACACTCATAGAGTGATGCTTTAAATTCATGAACTCCATCAACTTAGCCTCCCTAAGCTCAAGAGGGAAGAGCCTATTAAGATAGTCCATCTTAAATTCCTCCCATAGAACCACAACTCCCATAGAACCACACTATTGTTTCCTTTCTCCTCCTTCCATTGAGCATGCCATATTTGGGCCACCCCCTTGAGTTGGTAAGCTAGCAACTCTGCCTTCTCTTCCAATCTAACCGTTATAATAGTCAATACTTTGTAAACTTCATCAAAAATTCTTGAGGGTTCTCACCCACTATTGACTCACAGAACTCCTACGAATTCATCCTCATGAAGTCCCTCACTCGAGATGCTGAAGTAGGAGCATAAGGATCTTGGGCCCCTTTGTTAACTTGAGTAGCCACGACTTGAGCTAGAAAAGTTAGAGTATCTTAGAACTCTTCATGAATCAGTCCCCTATCTTAAGGAGCTTGAGGAGCGGGAGGAGCCGGTTGTTCCTCGGGAATGCAGGCTCTTCTCTCTTTTGTTGGGCATAATCTAGCATATCAAAGAACAATCATTGTGGGGGGATAACATACCTCAAATCTATACCACGACATTGACCATGAAGAAGGGAAACATTTCCTAAAGCATCTCATAACCTCTTGTTTATAGTTGTGGTGCACAACATAACCATAAACATGACTTTAACCGATGCAATGTGTTAGTCGCCGAGGAACAAACAACCTAGTGCTCTGATACCAAGTTTGTCACAATCCAAAATAGGGCCTAGACATGACACGGTGAATGGAAAACCCGAAAGAACCCTACACAAGCCTCTTAGCGAATCATACACATATCCTTGGTCGTACAAGCAAAATAGAACAACATAACAACAACAACATTACCACAATGCCTAAAAGGGTCCCGCCCATTGCGGGTAAGGAGGGATCGGGTGTACGTAACCTGACCCCTATATTTAAAAACATAGTGCGACTGTTGCTGAAAAAATAGAACAACATAAGAAACATAAATCAGGGAAATTGGGACTAAAGGAAAGAGTTTACTAATACTTGAATAACATAAATGAGTCAAAGCTCAAGCATACTACCTAACTTGTTCAATAACACCTCTAAACATAGAACTTAGCGGGGGCAAGATAAGCAACCGAGATCACCCTCATAGTCAAAGTATATAATAAAGAAGGAGAGTCCTAATACAAAATATAAGAACATAGAAATTGTCTTCGTAATGGAGGACTCACCAACTAGCTTGAGAAAATTTGTACCAGCCAAGTGGAGGAGGGTGATGACCAAATGGAGCTCGGGTTCCTACATGGTAACATCATATAGGCATAGAGTAAGTGTTAGTACGTTTGAATGTACTAAGTATGTAGAATGCAATGCAACAAGGGATAGTCATTATAGGAAAAATGTATAATCAAGCAATGAATAACATACTAACAACATGACCTATATCAATGATCCTTGAAGTAAAATCGTGCTCATATAGAAAATATTACATTCGTAGAAGAGACCATCATTTGGCTAATTGGCTTATCACCTCCCTTACTAGGTGTTTGAGGTACAAACACCTCAACTTCGTTATTGAATGTACCACCCCTATCTAGGTAATTGAAGTACTAAACTCAATTTGGTTAATAAAGTACCAACCCCTCTATTTGGTTAATGATGTAACAACCTCTCAATTAGGTCAATGAAGTACCAAGTCCTCAATTTGGTTAATGAGGTAGCAACTCCTCAATTCGGTTAATCAGGTACCAACCCCTCAATTCAGTTGATTTCCATGACTATAGATACTTTCCATGAAATCAACACATGAATACCACACTTTAATCATCATAAAGTCATTCAACTCATATACCATGCTTTAGACCTTCAACAACTCAAAATGCATAATTCAGACATTTAATAAAACACTTGGCGGGTGTGTAATGCTAGTGTAAAACTATGCAATTTAAGAGTTAAATCATGCAACAAAACTCAAGGTAAATCCACCCACCAATACTTGATAATACCCTCATGAAATATATATCAAAATCCTTCATCAAATCTCAAGATAAATCCAAGATTCATAGCTTAAAACATGATAAAACAATTTAAGAGTTAAATCATGCAACGAAACTCAAGGTAAATCCACCCACCAACAATTGGTAATACGATCATGAAATATATATCAAAATCCTTCATCAAATCTCAAGATAAATCTAAGATTCATAGCTTAAAACATGATAAAACAATTACACTTTTACAAAACCCCAACAGAGTTCATTGTCAAATGCATTATAAGTAAGACCCATAAGTAAATCAACTTAGAATTATGCAATTTATGTAAAAAAGAAGCTTGGGCAGTATAGTTGAAAGGACCTAATGGTTAAAAACCCACACACCTTAACTTTGGAGAATTTCTCGATGAAGAGTGGAATGGAGAATTGAAGCTTGGATGAATTCTTTAAGATCCGAAAGAGATTTGGGCACTTGAGTTTGAGTGAAATAGTAGTCTAAGTGTTTGAGAGGGTTTTGGTGAATGTATTGTATGATATAAAGGTGAAATATGGCCAAATATAGGTGTTTTTAGGTGTGGGAAGGATTAGGCCCAACACCCAAAAGTCTTGGACTGAGATAGAAAACTGGCCCGGAAAAAACACCCCGGCGTGTCACTCTAGCAACGCGCGGAGGCCACTGGAATTTGACACTTTGAAATTTGAAATTCTAAATTGTTTACTCTAAAATTGGGGTTAGAACATTTTCCCACTCAATTTTGCCCCCTGAACAAATATGAAGTTGTATTTTTGAAATAACCATGGATTTTGAGATATATGGAAATTAAGATTTTGGGCACTTCTGAGGCACATTTTTGGGTACTTTTTAGGGTTGTTTAAAGTATCGTGAACCCACAAAGTTTTTGATAAAATGTCAAGTTAAGAATTCTCAATTTATTGATGATTTATTTCATAATTTACAAGTCAAGTGACTATATGATGATTAAGGGCTTTCAAGTATGTGTTTAATTCATAAAAAGTATCTACGATGTTGCAAGTATCAAGTTTAGCCATATTTCCAAGGTTTTTACCTCTTGTGAACCATTCATGTTAAAGCAAAGTTTCATGTATGATTATTATCTACTATCATGTTTCAAGTTAGGCCCACCATTAGAAGTCATATATGTTTATGAGCTAGTTAAGTCATGTTCTTACAAGCTCTTCATGTTATGATTAAAGTATGATTATTTCAAGTATTCCGTGTGATTAGACTTACCACTGATGGATTGGATGTTGGTTTGGACTATCTTCAAGGGTGCATACTCCTTTCCTCAAACAATGTGCCAACATAGGAATATACTTTACCCTTGCTATACTAGTGGATCCATTTAGTGCACGTTATCATGAAATCCACCCCGAAATGGGACAGATACCCATAAGGGGGGCACTTCTCCAAACTGGGATAGGCTCCTATAAGATGAAGTATGGTTTACCTTGGCAAGTAGGCCACCTCTTTACCAATGAGGACTAATCATAAGAATTACAAGTTATAGCTCGCTTGATCTTACTTTTGTCGATTAGGGTTTCCTCCCACACTTGTATTATGTCCTATGCTAGTTGAATGATTTATAAGCATGTTTTACTTTAAGAATTGGTCATGCATGCCATGTATAGATTACACTTATCTATTGCTTATTATTACGTATCTTGACTATGTCGGCGTATGTTTTTTTCAATTGCATCCGACATAGTTACTATATTCAAACATACTAACACATACTCTATGCCTATATGATATTACCCTGTAGGGACCGGAGCACCATTTGACCATCCTCCACATGGCTAGTATGGTCCTTTGAAGCAACCTTTAGTGAGTCCTCAAGTCTGAGGACACTATATTTATTATTCCTGTTATTTTGAGACCACTTTTTGTCAAACATTTGCTACTATGAGGGTGAGCCAGAAAGTTTCTTGGCCCTCGCTCCATTCCATGTTAGAGGAGTTGTTGGATATTATGATGTACTTATTCTTGAGTTTGACTTTTTAATGCTTAATTATCATCAAAGACTTCCCTTAGTCCAACTTACCTTTTTATTATATTTCTTGTTGTTGTTTATTTTGCTTCCGCAACCAAGGATGTGTGATTGATATGCTAAGAGGCTTGTTTGGGGTCTCTTCTGGTTCCCATTCGCCATGTCACGTCTAGGCCCTAGACTTGGGCCGCAACACAAATCGTCCAACTGATAATCTACACCTTCTCCTATACAAAGCCTCAAATGGTGCCATACCAATTCTAGCATGTAAACTATTGTTGTAGGCAAACTCGATAATTGGTAGATGATCATCCCAATTACCCTTGAATTCCTACACACAAGCCATCAACATGTCTTCCAAAGTTTGAATTTTCCTTTTTGTTTTCTATCAATTTAAGGATTGAAACCAGTACTTAATTTCACCTTAGTACCAAGCCATTTTTGATATGATTTCCAAATGTGAGAAGTAAGTTGGGTACCACGATTCGAAATAATAGACATGGGCATACAATGCAACCTTACCAACTCTCGGATATACAAACTTGTATAATCTCGGCATTGAAAGTAGTCTGAACTGGTAGGAAATGAGCCAATTTAGTCATCTTATTAGCAATAACCCAGAGAGAATCAAATTTCTTTCGGTTACACAGTAACCTAACCATAAAATCCATGTTCACATATTACCACTTCCAAGTAGGAATCTCAGTATCTTGAGCTAAATCACTGCAACATTGATGTTCTACTTTCACTTGTTTACAATTGGGACACTCTGATATGAACTTGGCTATGTCTTTCTTCATACCACACCACCAATGCACTTTCCTCAAATGTCGATACATTATGGTGGATCCTTGATGTATAGAATAATGAGAGTTATTGGCCTCAATCATGATCACCTCTTCTAAGGCCATTAATATCTGGAATGCACAATTGATTGTGATACCGAAGTACACCACCTCCCCTTTAGAAGAAAACCTCTATCTTTTTTTATAACCAACTTCTTCAACTCAACCAAGGACGATTCAGAGTCTTGTTTTTCCTTGACATCGACAACCACACAAGGCTCAGCCTCATTATGAACATGAATGGCACCATCGTTTGAGTCAGCCAATCTAACACCTAATCTAACCAATCGATGAATATCTTTTACCAATTCTTTCTTTCCTTCATCAACCAGGGCCACACTAACGATGGACAGCCTACTAGAGTATCAACTATAACATTTTTCTTGCTGGGATGATCTTGAACACTGATGTAGCAATCTTTAAGAAGCTCTAACCACCTTTTTGCCTCAAGTTAATATCTCTTTGAGTGAACAAGTATTGCAAACTCTTGTGATTGGTGAAATTATCATGATCTCCATATAAATAATGTCTCCAAATTTTCAAAGCAAACACCACAACCGCCAACTCAAGATCATGAGTTAGATAATTGTGTTCATGCACCTTTAGTTGCCTTGATGGATAACCTATCACCTTAACTTGTTGCATGAGAAAACAACCCAACCCTATTTGAGAAGCATCAAAATACACCACAAACCTATCTATGCTATATGGAAAAGTCAAAACAGGAGCTGATGTAAGTCGATCTTTCAAAGTCTAAAAACTCTTCTCGCACTCATCCGACCACATAAACTTGGCCTTCTTTTGACTTAACTTAGTCAAGGGAGATGAAATGGATAAGAAACCTTTAAGAATTCTCCTATAATATCTAGCTAACACACGGAAGCTCCGAATATCAAAAATAGTCAATGGTCTAGGCCAATTCTTCACGACCTCAATCTTCTTCAGATCAACCTTAATACAATCACTAGATAAGACATCAACAAGAAAAACTATTTCACCCAACCTAAACTCATACGTACTGAACCTATAAAAGATTTGCTTCTCACTCGAAGTGTGAAGAACCAACCTCAAATGATCCATATGCTCTTGCTTACTTTGGGAACAAATGTAAATATCATCGATGAAGACAATGACAAAGCTATGAAGAAATGGCTTGAACACCTAATTCATAAAATCCATAACATGGTTGGACCATTAGTCCAACCAAACAACATCACTAACATTTCAAAATACCCATATCTAGTTCAGAAAACAGTTTTGGCAATACAACACCCCCTCAGCTTCAACTGATGGTAACTAAATAGAGATCAATCTTTGAGAAATGGGTAGCTCTTTGAAGTTGATTAAATAAGTTGTTGATCCTTGGCAACTGTTATTTATTCTCGTTAGTGACTTCATTTAATTTCCTATAGTCAATGCATATCCGAAGCGACCCATCTTTCTTTCTCACGAATAACATTGGAGCACACCATGGAGATATACTTGGTATAATAAAGTCTTTCTCCAACAGGACTTTCAATTGATCCTTCAACCTTCTTTAATTCAACCCGGTGCCATACGGTAAGGAGGAATGGAAATAGGCTGAGTATCCAGAAGGAGATTTATGCCAATGCCTACACCCATTTTAGGAGGAATACTAGGAAAATCTTTGAGAAAAATCTCTGGAAACTCATTAACCACCAAAACTGACTCAAGAGTAGGTTACTCGGACTCCATATCTTTGACCCTCACAATATGATAGATACATCCTTTAGAAATCATTTTCTGGGATTTGAGATAGGAAATAAATCGATCTTTAAAAAATAGAGTCACTACCCTCCTACTCAAAAATAGGCTCATTTGGGAATTGAAACTTGAACTTGTAGGTTCTACAGTCAATGGATTCATAAGAAGCATGCAACTAATCTATCTCGAGAATAATATCAAAATCAAATATCTCAAGTTCTACGAGATCACACTAAAAGGACATGCAAGACAGATTTAAAACAACTTTGATAGACTCGTTGGGCAATAATAGATTCACCCACGAGGGTATAAACTTAAAAGGAATCCCTCAAGATTTCAGGACACAAACAAACCGTAATAGCCAAGAGAGGACTCATAAAAAATAAATTTTTACCTAGACCAAGAAATCGAAATGAAAGACTTTTTACATACCAGTTAATACATCTAGAGTCTCTTCTACTTCCTAACGAGCATTCAAAAAATAGAACTTGTTGTTCCTCGGAGCACCATCTTGCTAGACCTTTTGTTGGTATTGATTAATTAGAGCCACTTGGCGTTCTTAGGTACCTTTGGACAGTAAATCTACTTGTGGCCTATTTCACCACACCCAAAGCAAGCACCGGAACCCCAAAAGCACGTTTCGTTGTGGCTCTTACCAAACTTGTCACATTTGGAATGCACTTGTCCACCTCAAAGCTAAGCCTTGGGAGGAGGCAACTTACCATTGGAAGCCGTTGCATTTGACTCATAACCCTATTGAAAGCGAACATTTCCACCACAAATCCTAGAGTTGGAGAATCCACCATTATAGCTGGCTCTCTTGGAATCATTTTGATGTCGCCCAAGCTACAGGTCCTTAATTGAGGTAAAAGCAAGCATTGCCATGATATATAACCTAACAAAGATTAGGTTCGAACCCACATGGAATATGGTGTACTTAGAGTACTTTTAAGCAATTTAAGTGGATCAACCTGTTCTCCAAACGGGCAAGTGGGGGGGGGACGGTTTGTAAAATTATAAGAAGAAATCCTAGACTAAGACAAGTGTGTGAAATTAGTATGAAAATTAAGTAGGGTATTTTGTTCCCCATGATTCCGTAACTTGGCATTAAAAGACAATCAAATTCTTTTCTAGTGTGTAGCATGCCGAACGACAAGTAAAGTTTATCAAACCCTTTGATCCAAGAAACAGGTAAATTTTACTACATGATTTGATCCTCTCTGCAGTGTGACATTACTAACCCTTACCTATTTTTCTAGTACAACCTCCCATTGGTCTAATTTGGATGATTAGATGAGAAATATCAATTGAATTCGATCAATTACTCCCTTTTCCTATTTATTATTACCTTGACCAAGTGAGTAATAGTAGACGATTTTTAATGTTAGCCATCATTAAAAACAAATCAAAGCTAAGAGAATCAATAAAAACATGCATGCACACTGTATACACTTTCCAAGAATTAAGAATTATTCGATTTTACCTTGTTAGTTCTTCATTATTCCCACAATCCTATTTCTGGAGTTAGCTACTCATATTCAGTATAGGTACAAGAATCAAGGTATTGAATAGAATAATCACAATTCTTACGAATGAAATTTAGAATAAGAAATCCAATCTCTTCAATGAAAATCATAAGTATGAATTAAGAACATAAAATATTGTTTCCCATCTTTTTCACAATGTTTCCCAATTTTTCTTCTTGACTCTCCACTATTCCATATGAAAAATAACCTAAAAAATCAATTTATAGTATTTAAAATATAAAGCCAAATCAAAATAGGAGAACTAGGTCGGCAGGCATTATGTGCAACTTTATGGGCCATATAATGTTCTATGGCCCCTGATCGGGGCTTTGTGTATTCCTTCTGCAAATCTGTTACTGACTTCTACAAGACTTAACTCTCGGATGTATAAAGTTCTACAACCCATGGAGGTTTTTGTCTGATGACTTTTCAGCAACTCCTCACTTTTTTATCCTTAGGGTATGACACCAATCTATGTCTCGTTTGCATGTTCATAGATTCAACTTTAAAAATTCTCCCTTTCACTGATTTTACTACGGAACTTACTCTACAGGCCGTGAAAACTTTCACGGCCCGTAAAGGGTGTCGTAGAATAGCAACTGCTTCAATTTCTTGCACACTTAGCCCAAAAATCATGCCAACCCTGTAATCCTTCAAAACAAACATAAAAACACATCAAATCTACTAACATCACTATGAGAGAACACAATAAATTTTATGTGTTAAGCATCAAAAGTATTGTATTTTAATAGCACATCAATATCCTCAACTTAAAATTGTTGCTTGTTCTCAAGAAATAGACTCAATCTACATAAGCAATATAGTAACAGAAAAACCTCAATGTAATGATATACATCACATTAAACTCAAGCAATAATACCCACACAACTCTTGTAAGGCCCATATAAGGAGTATGTATAATGCAGGAAAATAAGCTTTAGAACTCTTAGACTGTCAGCTTCTACAAGAGACTTTTATGAGCCGTAAATCATTGCATGGCTCGTAAGTTGGTTTGTAGAACCTAGGGCAGACATGGTGAAATTAGGAACTTTTAGGGATTAATCTACGACTCATTAGACGGCCTGTAAAATCTTCTATGAGTCTTAGATAATGTCATGGAATGTGAATTAGAGAAGGGTCTCTGAAATTCTGAAAATCTATCAGATGAAACCCCAATCTACGACTCATAGAGTGGAATACAACTTGTACATAGGGTCTGTAGTCCTTTCTAGCTAGACTTTAAAAGGGGTAGTTTTGTTATTTCTCAACCTTTTATGGCAATACTAGGTCATTTTGACCTCCAATGGAACCTTTATCAACCCTCTTAGCACTAATCCCACTCAGTCCTAGTCATTCTAAAAATACCCTAAGTCCCAAATCCTGTAAAAATACTCCCAAGTCTTCAAGCTTCCAAGAGGAAGGAAACAAGCTAGGGTTTTAGTTTCTTCACTTCCAAATTGGATTTTCTCTTCATTAAGTTGGCAAAGTATGTGGGTTTTGATTGTGGATACCTTTTCTCCACAAGCTCAATCATTCTTCTTCTCCTTTGTGATTCTTTTCAAGTTATGTTAATACATGATGATTATTATGAACTCATTCTTATGATGATAAAGTGAAGTATTTTAGGATTGTTATCCTAGTGCATTATCATGTCATACAATATAATATGAAATCTATAATTTTTATTTGAGGGTTTGATGGTGTCTTGACCAAGCATTCTCATGATTGATTGGTGGGTTATTTAAAATAATGTTTATGTATTTAATTATACACCACTCATGGAATTTATTTAAAATTGCATGATTTTAAGCTTGTGTACATGTACCCACCATGAATTGATCTAAGATGCATGCCAAGTTCTTAAGTCATGAATGCTTTGTGGCAAGATAAGTAAGATAAGCATGCTTAGACTAACAAGTGGGCTAACAAGAATGCTACGAACTCGTGAGCGTGATGTGAATGAAAAGTATTATATGAAGCCCTAATTTTGATATTACAAGTTATGATTAATGAGCTACTCCAAGAATGATATTAAGATATTTTGAGACTACGCATATCATAACTATGATTACGTTTCAAGTATTCTGTGAGAATGAGACCTAGCACCAAGAGGAAATTGATAGTCTCCCATAGCCCCATAAAAATGTGCCATCATAGGTTTATGGGATTAATTCCCTACATGGGTTTGTACCTATTAAAAAGTCAATAGCGTAAGGTATGGATATTTGTTAAACCTACTGAAAAGGCTATGCCATAAGGTAAATAAAAGAAGTAAAATCGACCGAAAAGGCTATGTCGTAAGGTGGTGGCAATTTTCAAAAAGGTCATGCCATAAGATTAGTGTTAGGTATACCTTGGCAAAGTAGATTGCTCCTTGTCCGATGTACAGTGAACATTGTATTTCCATGTAGTAGCTCGCTTGGTCTTCAATGTCGGTTATGGTTCCTTCCCACTATATATGATGTCATGTGACTTAATGATTTCTCATGCATGTCCCTTTAGGTGGTTTCCTCTCTTGACATGTTGGGCCTGTATTCATTGTTTATGATGACACATCTTGATTACCTATGATTTATGTTCTTAGAGCATTTGCACCCTGCATATTTAGTACATTCCAAGTTGTAATGCATACTTTTTTCCGGCATGATGAAACCATTTAGGAACCAGAGCTCCTTACCATCCTCCTCCCCACGCGGCTAGACGTGCTTGTTGAAGATTGCTTGGTGAGTCCTCTAAATCCAAGGACGAAATTCCACTTACTTTTTTGCCTTGTTTAGACTTATTTACGTTTGGATACTATCTTTTGAGGGTGAGCTCGAGAGATGTCTTAGCGCCTGTCATATTCATAATTAGAGGTGTTGTTGGATATTATGGTGGTTATGTATGATTGAGCTTGACTCCTTATAATTTTGTATTGTGAAGACATCCCATTGTCCCATTCTCCCCTTTTTGTATTAAATGGTTGATGATGGTGACGAGGTGGATGTCCTAAGTCTCCAATTGCCCCAATAGTGTGAGTTATACTTATCCGCCCCTTAGAAATTATTTTCTATGTGATTCATGTACATCCCCTTCCTTACAACATCCCCATAAATGAGTCTAAAGTCCCATTTCCCTTAGAAATTATGTGTTATATGTTTATTTCTCTTTAATGCTTCCGCAAAACCAAGGATATGCTTTTCATGCTTAGGTGTCTTGTTTTTGATCCCTTCGGGTTCCCATTTGCCATGTCACATCAAGGCCCTCAACTTGGGGTATGACAACTTATAAAATCATATCAGATAGCTATCAAGCAGACCAATGCAGATCAACACATATGACAATACAACTATGACAAGTAAGGCAACCATCAATAAACAACACTCACTGAGTTAGTCTAATATTAACAATGCAATACAAACGCCCTCACATAAAGAAGTCACATTTCCTACTCATGATAATATTTTCAGATTCGATCCTTAGGACTACATAATAATCACTTACCCTCACAAAAAACATTGAAACACCATGCTCAATAACATATGCTTACCACTATACTCATGAATATGTCCTTCGACTACTTGGACTAGGATCACCTTAGAACATAATTAAATTGTAATGTAGGTTCAGGGGGCTTTCGTAGAATATTTCTGGAAACATAATGACTAAAGGTCCTCATTGACACTATATTTTTCTACACTTTTACCCTACTAGCACTGTCATTTTTCACTTCATTCTCCCTTTCTCCTATTTCAGGATTTTCTGGGTGCCCTACTATCATATTTAGCTCTTTACCTTTTGTTTGCACATCATTTCTCCTTTTAGTTCATTGATTAGGCATCGGCTCATTTTTTTTGCACCCAGAGCATATTTGTACCCCTTTTTTCATGTATCATCAACTTTTACCTCATTTTATGTGTTTATCGTTACACCAGCTACCCTCAACTTAGGCTTTTGGCCTGAGTCGAGGTGAAGAATTTCCATCCTAGGATTCAGGGCCATTTTCGGTAGTCACCCTCAACATAAGTTTTTTGCCTTAATCAAGGTCTCCAATGTTCAAGGAAGGACTATGGCCAATTTCAGGATTTCACATTTAACAAGTCTAGGCAACTTAGGTTTTTACAAAGAAGGGGTACATGCAAGGCTTAAACATTGGAATCAAGGGATATATTACACATTTGGTTGGTTATTTAGGCTAAGTGGACTACTATGAACAATGACCTAAGATCCTTTACTAACCAACTAACATACAGTCTAAGTTAGAGTAATAGGGAAAGTTCTGAATTGAAGCAAAACAAATGAATTTAGCATAGAAAGCTCAGAAACACTTGACACTGATTGCACTATTAACAAAGACTCTCACATCATGTTTTTCATCATAATTTATCCTTACTTATCAGAACAAGCACTGTCAAGCAATCAAACATGCATGGTTGCTATCAGGACTAACTATCAAAAAATTGGTGGGTATCATTTTTCATATGAAGGAAAACATATGCCATAGATATCTGTATTACGTGATACTCATACTACCTGCACATCTTAAACATGCCGATTCAATAGAAAGTAAACATCTTCAGGGAAAAAGAACACAAGCAAGAACACCCCTTAGATTCAAAATTTGGGATAGTTACAGGTCAAGGTTACTCAGACTTCACTGAGGCCTATAACTACCAACACCCTATCAGAAAAGATTTGCATTGTCTTCAATGCACAAAATAAGACTGTAAAGTAGAAGGGTCAAAAGGGACCATACATAGGCGCTTGAGCGCCAGTCTCTACCTTGGGTTGCCTCATAAGCAACACTTGATTTATTGTCATGACATGAATTAGATATCTTGGGTACTCAAATTTCACCAAGTGTCCATGATTCTATCATTTTTGTTTCTTTAACATTGCCAAAATATAGTTTGACTCTTTCGCCATTAAACTTTGAACTTTGCGCCATTTCTCTTCTACAACTCAATGACCCCATAGTCAAGGACATGTGATGCTCTAAAAGGTCTCAACCATCTCGACTTGAGTTTTCCAGGGAACAACTTCAGTCTGGAGTCATATATCAACACTAAGTCCCCCAGTGCAAATTGGCAATTCTCTATGCGACAATTATGCCGCAGCTTCATCTTTTATTTATATATGGTTGAGCTATCATATGCCCTCAAATGCAATTCATCAAGCTCATTAAGTTGGCTCAACCTTGAGTTCACTGAATCATTCTAGTCCACATTCAACATTTTAAGTGCTCACATTGTCTTGTGCTCAAGCTGTACCAGCAAGTGACAATCTTTACCAAAGACAAGTTAGCAACAAAATGATTAATGAAAGAAATAGTGGCACACAGATATATCAAAGCATACACATCATAATCAGGTACCTTTAACATATCGGGGACACCATTGGGAACCTTATCCAGTCCTTGCCTTCTTTAGAGAGCATAGAATCTATTTTGCCTTGGAGCACTCCTTTGTTGGCATACTTTTATCATTTGACTAGAATTAGCACCTTGGCCTTGACAACGACCATCACTACCTTTGTTTTGAGCATGAGGACAATCATCAACCTTCTAACCCACTTCACCACAACTATAGCAAGCATTAGGCTTTATCAAACATGGGCCACCATGGTTTCTACCACATCTTTGGCACTTAGGATTAGACACTCCACCATTAGCACCTTGGAACCTTGTGTTATCATTAGAAAATATCTTGTTAGGAGTGTTGGAATACTCTTCGCCTTGAAACTTGTGGCCTTGATAAATCCGGCCACCTTAGAACCTTGGAAACAACCTTCAAATCGAGCCCTCTTGGACTCACCACTACTTCGTTTTCTAATTTTTCCCGGTCTAGTTGTTGGGCATATGTCATGAGCAGAGAAAAATCCATATCACTTACTTGCATGGTGGCATGACACTCTTCATTAACTAAGTCAGACTTTCTCGACACCAATTTATTCATTCTAGCTCTAAGGTTGGCCAGTGTGGAGCATACGTGGAAAGCTTGTTGAACTTGAGGGCACACTCCCTTACACTCATGGAACCTTTCTTAAGGTTCATAAACTCCATCATTTTAGTCTCTCTTAGATTGTTGACAAAGAACTTGAGAGTATACTCCCTCACACTCATAGAATCTTGCTTAAGGTTCATAAATTCCATTGTAAAAACCATATTTGGGCCATACCTTTGAGTTGGTAGGCCGCTAACTCCACTTTCTCCTTCGAATTGACCCCCCATGATAGATAGCACCTTCTAGACTTCATCGATGAACTCTTGGGGATCCTCTTCTGCCTTTGACCCATGAAATTCCGGTGGATTCATTCTTATGAAATCCCTCACCCTAAATGCCAGAGTAGGAACATGAGGGGCTTGTGCCGCTTGGTTCATCTGGTTGGTCATAGAATGGGTAAACATTGTTATGGCAACCCAGGACTATTCTTGGGCTATCCCTTAATCTTGAGGAACTTGTAAAACGGGAGGTTTCGGTTACTCCTCGAGAGTACGAGCTTTCTTTAGTCTTTCTCTTTGTATTGACATGAGCTAGAAAAAACAAGAGCATTCATTAGAGGGAAAATATTAACACCCAAAGAACGATATAGACCATGAAGGAGTGAAATATTGCCTAAAACGCCTCATAACCTCCCATTCATAGTTGTGGTACACTTCACAACCATGTATAAGACTCTAATAGATGCGGTGTGTTGGATTTTTGAGGACCATTAACAACCTAGTGCTCTTGTACCAAGCTTTTCACAACCCATGCCTAAGGCCTAGACGTGACACGGCTAATGGGGAACTCGAAGTGACCCCAAACAAGCCTCTTAGCATATTATTCACACATCCTTGGTCGCAAAAGCAAAATAAACACCAACAAGTGATATAATTATAAAGGGATGCAGGATAAAGGGAAGTGTTTGATAATCACAAAAGAATAAAAGATTCATGCTCATAGAATATACATGCATACTATCCAACAACACCTTCACTTTAGAATGGAGCGGGGGACAAGAAACTCCCCGGCTCACCCTTATAATAATTATTCAAATAAGAAGGAGTCCAAACATAACATGGAATAAGTAGATATTTTCCTCGGAATTGAGGACTCACCAAATCTTTCTCCAAGAATCAAACTATCTATGTGGAGGATGATGATAAAAAGGAGCTTTAGTTCCTAAATGGTGATATCATGTAAGCAAAGAGCATGCATTAGTATGTTTGAATGTATTAAGTATGCGTGATGCAATGCAACAAGAATATAAGTCATCATATTCGAAATGCATACATATAAGCAATAGATAAAATCTAAATATGACATGTATGATTAATGCTTGTAATAACACATGCTTGTAAAACATTCAACTTGCATAATACATAATACATATGTGGGAAGACACCTTAACTTACATAGTCCAAGTAAGCAAATCCAAGACATGTCACCCCCTCGACAAGGTGTGGTCTACTTGCCATGGTAAACAATACAATGAATAATTCGAGACATGTCACCCCTTCGACAAGATGTGGTATAGCTAGATGGATCCACTAGTATAACAAGGGCAAAATATGTAATTCCATGGTGGCACATAGTTTAGAGCCTAAAGACTTTATATAAGGACCCCTTAAGTCGACCCCCTATGTTAAGCCTCAATCGGCGCTAAGTCAAATTACAGCCGAATACTTGAAATAATCATACTTTAATCATAACATTAATAGCTTGTAAGAGACATGCTAACACGACTTGAGTAGCTTATAAACATGTTTAACCTCTAGTAGTCAGCCTAACTTGCACATGAGAATAAATCATAATCATACATGAATCCTTGCTCTAACATCAATGGCTCATAAGAGGTAAAATCTTGTAATAGGGCTAAACTTGATAATTGCAACATCATAGATACCTTTCTTGAATTCAATACATGCTTGAAAACACTTAATCATCATAAAGTCACTTGAGTTGTAAATTATGTAATAGATCGTCAATAACTTGAGATTTCTTGTCGTGTTATTTTATCAAACACATGCTAGGTTCATGATACTTATTCGAAATTATGCCATTCAAGAGTAAAACAAGATGAATAAACTAAATACAATTCAACCTATAAAAAAGGTAGCAAAACCCTCATATAGAGTACCTTGAAACCCATCTCAAATGCTCATCATAGTTCATAGTTTCATCGCTCAAAATATGCATTGTCTTAATAGACAAAATCAACTCATGGAATAAGCTTGAAATAGACATTCATGCATAATCAATCAATACTTGATAAAACCCCAATATGATTTATGTTCATATTTCATAATAGAAGATACTCACAGGTAATACAACTTGAAACCATGCGATTTTTATAAAAAGAGAAGGTTGGACTCCATGGGTAAAAGGACCTATGGATGATGACACACATACCTTAAACCTTTAATTCATTGAAATGAACTTGAAGTAGACTTAGAGCTTGAAGTGAGTCCTTGAGTTCTAAAAATAGAGCTTGAACTCCTAGATTTGAATGAGAGAATTGATAAAGTCTTAGAGATGTTTTAGAGAGGGTTTTGTGAGCTGTAGAGTTGAAAAAGGCTAAGTATGGGAGATTTCATGTTTAATTGGGCATGGGGCTATAACCTCAATGCCCTTGAGTGAAATAAGAAAACCAAGGAAAATTTTACATCGTTCCACTCCCCAAGCGCGACACGGACCAAATGCGGGCAATAAAATACATTAGTATGCACCCTAGGTATGTCGCGACCTAGGTACAGACAAACACTAGATAAGAAAAATTAGACAAAATTATTTTTTACTATGGGTCTTATAAAATATGGATTATACCCATTACCCACTCAATTCCCCTCCCCCCCCATTGAGAATATAAAGTTGGAGTTTCGAACTCACGCATGAATTTTGAGATATATGAAAATTATGATTATGGAGTATCCCGAAACACACAAGGGGTGTTTCACTCATACTTTAGGTAGATGAAGAAATTATGAATTAGAAAACATAATCAAACACTTAGCCAATTTAATTGAGAATGAAAAAAATCGAAAATTGATTGAGAATGATGAGATTTGAAGATCAAATAAATTCAAAAGTGTATTATTTCAATTTTCTCTCTAAGTATTATATTCTAACCCTAATTATGAAAGGTATTTACAACTCGTAATCTGATTTATGAGGCATAATCAAGGTCTCATTTTTAACTTTGGGGATCTTGGACTACTCTTCTTTGAACCATCTTCACAAATGGTAAACTAATTTACAACTCGTACTTCAGACTCAGAGGATTCAATTACTTCAAATTATCCCTCTCTGAAATCTTCACGAAACCTATTCATACTACTCGTACAATGCGCTACAACTTGTATAGAGGTCTCATTTAGCTGATCTTCAGATATAATCCTTCATTGGAATTTATCATAAAACTACCTCTACGACCCATAGAATACACTATGACTTGTAGATAGTCTCATAAATCACTAAAAACTAGAAAACTTAGCAATTTTGCCCAAAGTCATAGCCTACCTACTTTCCTGTAAAACTAAACACAAAACCACATAAAAACCATAGATGTCACATTGGGAACACATGAAATCTTAAGTTTTAGGCATCAAAAGTATTGTATATTGACACCACATCAGCATCTTCAACTTAAAATTGCTGCTTGTCCTCAAGCGATGACTCAATCTACATAAACAATACTGTAACACATAGACCTCAACTCAATGGCATACATCTGATACAATTCAAACTTAGATACCCACATTAGTGTTTTCAAAACAGGATTGGATATTTATTCAACAAACCTATGCAAAATGGTGTATGTGACAACACAACTATGACAAGTAAGGGAATATAAATAGTCCATCATCTCTGAACAAGTCAAATGGTAACAATGCAATGCAAGTGGCTCACAGAAAGAAGTCCCATATACGACACTCAATGATGATTTCATATTTAATCGTGGGACTGTGCAAGAATATTTAATCTTACAAAAGATATTCATGCATGATGACTAATATCATAGGCTTGTTCCTATATTCAGGACTCATACCTTCAACTAACTGGACTAGGATCAATTTAGGACTTTTGAGGCTTGTAACATAGACTCAGGTGGCTTTGATATGGCATTTTGGAAAAATAGTGACTAAAGGCCCTCCTTGAAACTGCATTTTTCATCACTTTTACTCTACCAACTCTATTATTTTCACCTTATTCTCATTTTTTCCTCATTCAAGCTTTTTCGAGTGTTTTCTTCTCATTTTTTAGCTTTTGCCTTGGTTTTACACTCCATTTTTCTTTTTAACTCATATCTATGTCATCTATTCTTTTTCTTGCTGGTATATGATTCTTCTTCTTTTCTCTTCATTCCCAACTCACCACCTTATTTTTATGCTTTACCCTTACACCAATCACCCTCAACTTAGCCTTGTAGCATGTATTGAAGTTCATAATATCTCTCCTCCGAACTAGGGCCACTTTTGGCAGCCACCCTCAATTTAGGCTTTTTGTCTCAGTCAAGGTTCACGATGTTCAAGGAAAGATCAGGGCCAATTTTAAGATTTATCACTAGATAAGGCTAGGCTAATTGGGTGTTTTGAAAGAATTGTACATGTTAAGCTTAAATATTTGGAATAAGGGATAAATCATAATTTTGGCTGGTCATTTTTGGGCTAAAGTGGATTATTTAAAGAACAAAGGAAAAAAAATCCTTTCCTATTCCATTAAATCTACAATCTAACATAGAGTAACCGAGGAAGTTCTGAATAAACACCAAATGCACCAATCTTGCAAAATAAGCTCACACTCATATGACATTGTATACAATATCAACAAGAAACTCACAGATCATGCTTCATATCTCAAATTAAAATTTCATATCAAAACAAATATTGATGAAAACCTTAATATGCATGGTTGTAATCTAACTACTATTCAAAATATTTTTTGTGGGTATCATTTTTCAAAAAAAAACATAAAAACATGTTATATGCCATAAGTATTAGTACTATATGTTACACATATTATCTAAACATCCTAAACGTGCTGATCAAACAGAAATTAAATATTCACGAGGAAAAAGAACACATGGAAGAAAACCTCGAGATAAAAAATTGGGGTAGTTATGGAGCATAAGCTACTCAAACTTCACTGAGGCCAATAACTACCCACACCCCATTGAAAAAGTTGTGCATTGTCCCTAATACACAAAATCAAGCAAACATACAATATATAGGTGTCAAAATATACGTTGGCACCTTAGCGCCTATCTACTTTGGGTTGCCTCCCAAGTAATGCCTGATATACTGTCGTGGCACGACATAGCTAGCATGAGTACTCAGACTTTATCAAGATCCCATTCTTCAACCATCTTGTTCTCTTACATATTTCCAAGGTATGGCTTGACTCTTTGGCCATTTACTTTGAAAGTACCTCCACTTTGTCTCTTTGATTCAATGGCCCCATGATTGACGAGCTACCCAAAAGGGTCCCAGCCATCCGGTTTTGAGCTTCCTAAGGAACAACTTTAGTCTAGAATTGAAGAGAGCACTATGTCCCTTTGTGTGAATTAGCAGTATTTTATGGCCAATAATAATGTACCTTAATTCTTTGTTTATACAAGTCTGAGCTCTCATATGCTTGCAATCAAAATTCATCAAGCTCATTGAGTTGGATTAATCTAGAGGTTGTTGCATCATTATAATCCAGTCTCAACTTCTTTAGTGCCACATTTCTTTATGCTCAAGATCCACTAGCAAATGACATGACTTCCCAAAGACAAGTTTATTCGGAGACATGCCTATAGAGATCTTGAATGCAGTCTGGTATGCTCGTAATACGTCATCCAGCTTCCGTGACCAATCTTTTCTGTTTGCATTCATAGTCCTAGATAAATTCTATTAGTTTCCCCATTTAACGCATCAAGTAACCCACTCGTTTGGGGATGATAAGGTGTCGCCATCCTATGTTTCACTCCAAACTTCTCAAGAACAACTTTATAAAGTCTATTGCAGAAATGAGAACCTCCATCACCGATGACATTCTGAGGAGTACTAAACCTTGAGAAGATGTTCTTTTTCAAGAATGCTATGACACTTTTTCCCTCAAGATTTGGTAGAGCCACGACCTCAACCCACTTTGATACATATTTAACAGCAACCAGGATGTATTTATTTTCATGTGAGCTAATAAATGGTTCCATGAAGTCTACCCCCCATACATCAAATAACTCAATCACCATAATGGGATTTAGAGGAGCTCATACATGAGGGAAATTCCTCCTTGCCTTGGGCACCTGTCATATGATTTGGCATAGTCATGAGCATCTTGGTGGAAGGTTGGCTAAGAATACCCACATTGTAAGATCTTGGTGGTTGTTCGAATCCCACTATAATGCCCACCCACCAAGGACGAGTGGCATACCTCAAGGATGCTCATCATCTCAACATCAGGGACACAATGACAAATAATCTCACTGGTACATACACAGAATAAGTATAGGTCATCCCAAATGAACTGCTTCACATCAGACATAAACTTTCAATGCTGATAGGTGTTTAAGTCAGCGGCACGATATCACTCACCAAGTAGTTTGCATAATTTGCAAACCAAGGTATCAGATCATGAGATGTAGCCACTCTCTCTCATTAGGAAAAGAACCATTTATATCCAACTCATCATGAAATTTCATC
>JAOTQR010079721.1:0-10366 GCA_025774065.1 Solanum ossicruentum
GATATTGATAGTATGAGCCCACAATAGGATAACATTTATTATCATTATATCATTTCTGTTTCACTGATGAGTTGGCTGAACGATGGCCAAGAGACTGAGTGTCCTCTTGGGGGCTAGCAATAGTCTCCAAGTGCTAGTCACATTTAGAGCACCCTCCCAAGGCGTGACAAACTTGGTATCAGAGCCATGTTTAAGTGTCCTAGGGAGTCTATGAAGCCGTGTTTAGTAGGGTCTTGTTTATGGGTGTGTTGTGCACCACACTTTGTAAGCAGGAGAATATAAGACATTAGGAAGTGTTACCCTTCTTCTATGATCTGAGTTTGTGCTGTAGAGTTAACTTGTGAAATTCTGCTTTTAACTCGTGCGCTTTATGCTTACAGAAAATGTTGCCCAAAAGAACATCCACTAAGAGAGATACCCTAGCTCCCATCGCTGAGAATACCCAACCGGAGGCTCTGGTTCAAACTAAGATGAGGAAATGGTGACGCCCCGCTAGGACTACTGAGGTCCCTCAAGTGCCCAATACTCAGCCTCAGCCAGCTCCCACTACTGAGGTAGAATTCAGAGGAGCCATCACCATGCTGACTCAGTTGGTGGCCTCCCAGGGAAATAGCCACAGTTCTCAGGCTCCTAGTTCTAGCTCACAGGAGCCCTCAGCTGCCACTTGGCTCAGGGATTTTCTGAGGATGAACCCGCCTGTGAATACGAGGTTGAAGGTGGACGAGGACCCATAGAACTTTATTGAAGAGATGTACAAAGTTTTGAGGGTCCTGCATGCGACCGAGATTAAGGATGTTGGGCTTGCATCCTACCAACTGAAGGATGTGACTAATGTGTGGTACACTCAGTGGGAAGGGAGTAAAGGGGAGGATGTGGAGCTTACAGCATGGGAGGAGTTTGAAGCTGCCTTTCTTGATCACTTCTTTCCTCAAGAGTTGAGGGAAGCAAAGGTGGATGAATTCATAAATCTGAAGTAGGGAGGGACAACTGTGAAAGAATATAGCCTTAAGTTCATCAAACTATCAAGGTATGCTCCCGAGATGGTGAAGGATATAAGGCAGAAGATGAGGAGATTTGTGTCTGGCCTAGCTAGACATGTGCAGAGAGTGCGTAACGCTGCATTATTGATTCCTGGCATGGACATCTCCAGACTTATGGTGTATGCCCAACAGATAGCGAAAGATAAGAGGAGGGATAGAGAAGAGCATCTGAGCAGGAAAGCTAAGTCAGCGGGATGTGAGCTTAGCCCGCAGAGACAGACTAGAGGTGAAAAATCTTATTTTCAGAAGAGATCATCACATCCCGCACCATCTACAGCCAGTGCACCCGCGACCAACTAGGTATGATCAGAAATCTCAGGGTCATCAGAATTTCAGGAGCCCAGGTGCCCAATCCCAGGCCAGTATGACTCAAGGTATACGGGGAAAGCCGCCTTGCAGTAAGTTTGGTAAGCTTCATCTGGGTGAGTACAGTGTTGGCAAGGATGTAAATTATGCTTGTGATTAGGATGATCATTTCAGCTACTAGTGCCTAAAAAGGAGGCGAGGTGAGGGGAGCAACAAAGCTCAATCTTCGACAGTACCTCTAGTAGGTAATCAACAGAGGGGTGCTACTACTACGGGTATAGGAGGCGAGATAAATCATCTTTATGCTATAGGTAACCGTCAGTAGCAAGAGGCTGCACCAGATGTTGTCAGGGGTATGTTTCTGTCTTTACTTATGATTGTTATGCCTTGCTTGATTCGGGTGCCATGTTGTCTTTTGTGACCCCTTATGTGGCTAGAAAGTTTGGTATTCTTCCTGAGTGTTTACTTGAGCCCTTTTCTGTCTTTACTCCTATTGGTGAATCTATCCTAGCTAAGAGAGTTTACAGGGATTATGCGCTGTCTATCTATTATAGAGACACTTTAGTTGATTTGATAGAGTTGGAGATGGTTGATTTTGATGTAATAATAGGCATGGATTGGCTTCATGCTTGTTATGCTTCTGTAGACTGTAGAACCTGAATTATCAAGTTCTAATTTCCTAATGAGCCGACCTTAGAGTGAAGAGGGAGTTTTATTGCCCCTACGGGCAATTTTGTATCCTATCTTAGAGCTAGAAAGTTAATATCCAAGGGTTGTATTTACCACATCGTGCGAGTGAAGTTTAATGATGTTGAGTCTCCTACTCTTGAGTCAGTTCCGATAGTGAATGAGTTTCCTGAGGTCTTTCCTGATGATCTTCCTAGAGTCCCTCCTGATAGGAAGATTGACTTTGGGATTGATGTTCTTCTCAAGACCAAACCTATCTCAATCCACCTTATAGAATAGCCCCCGTAGAACTGAAAAAATTGAAAGATCAATTGAAAGAAATGTTAGAGAAAGGTTTCATAAGGCCTAGTGTCTCCCCTTGGGGTGCTCCCGTCCTATTCGTGCGTAAGAAAGATGGGTCTTTGAAGATGTGTATAGACTATCGACAGTTGAACAAGGTTACCATAAAAAATATGTATCCTCTACCTTGAATAGATGAGCTCTTTGACCAACTTCAGGGTGCTATTTATTTCTCTAAGATAGACCACAAATCGGGTTACCATCAATTGAAGGTGAGGGAAAGTGAGATTCGAGAGATATCCTTTAGGACATGGTATGACCACTTTGAGTTCTTGGTCATGTCATTCGGGTTGACAAATGCACTCGCAACTCTCATGGATTTGATAAATAGGGTATTCAGACCATATCTTGACATGTTCGTGATCGTATTTATTGATGATATCCTAGTGTATTCAAGGAATGAAGAAGAGAATGCTAATCACCTTAGAGTGGCTTTGAAAACACTCAAAGATCATGAGTTATATGCAAAATTCTGCAAGTATGAGTTTTGGCTCAAGTCAGTGGCTTTCATAGACCATGTTGTTTCGAGAAATGGTATTCGGGTGGATATGCAGAAGATTGAAGCGGTTAAGAACTGGCCAAGACCCACTTCTCCCATGGAAATAAGAAGTTTCTTGGGTCTAGCCGGGTACTACCATAGATTCGTTGAAGGCTTCTCTTTTCTGTTAGCCCCTTTGACAAAGTTGACTCTGAAGAAAGCTAAGTTTCAGTGGTCTGAGGCATGTGAAAAGGGTTTTCAGGAGTTGAAGACTAGATTGACTACAACACTAGTGTTGACCGCCAAATGAGATGGGTGACTTTGTGATATATTATGATGCATGCAGAGTTGGATTGAGTTGTGTACTTATGGACAGAGGGAAGGTGATAACTTATGCTTCCAAACAACTTAAGGTCCTTGAGAAGAATTACCCGACTCATGATCTTGAGTTGGCAGCAGTGATGTTAGCCCTTAAAATCTGGCGTTACTATTTGTATGGAGTGCATGTGGACGTATTCACCGACCATAAGAGCTTACAGTACGTGTTTAACCAGAAAGAGCTTAACCTGCGGCAGAGAAGATGGCTGGAGTTGCTCAAGTATTATGATATGGGCATTCTCTATCACCATGGTAAGGCTAACATTATTGCTGATGCTCTTAGCAGGATATCTATGGGTAATGTAAAGGAGGAGAAGAGAGAATTAGCCAAGGAGGTGCATAGATTGGGTCGATTAGGAGTACAACTTGAGGAGAGCAACGAAGGTAGGGTCAATGTTCATAATGGTTCTGCTTATCTTTAGTGTCTAAGCTGAAAGGAAAGCAAGATCAAGACCTTGTCTTACTCCAATTGAAAGAAGCAGTTCACAAGCAGAAGGTGATGGTTTTCTCCAAAGGGGGAGATGGGGTATTGAGATATCAAGGGAGACAGTATGTGCCTGATGTTGATGGTGTTCGAGACAGAATCATGGTTATGGCTCATAGCTCGAGGTATTCCATTCATCCTGGCTCAACCAAGATATACCACGACTTGAGGGAAGTCTATTGGTGGAATGGGATGAAAATAGACATTGCTAAATTTGTTTCTAAGTGTCCCAATTGCCAACAGGTTAAGGTTGGACATCAGAAGCCATGTGGGTTGGCTCAGAACTTTGAAATTATATAGTGGAAATGGAAGGTGATCAACATGGATTTCATTATCGGCTTACAAAGATCCAGAAAGTAGCATGATTCAATATGGGTGGTTGTTGATAGGATGACTAAATCAACCCACTTTTTGGTAGTGAAGACAACTTATATGGCTGAGGAGTATGCCAGACTTTACATTCGAGAGTTTGTGAGGTTGTTTGGGGTTCCCTTGTCTATCATCTTAGACAGATGAGCTTAATTCACCTCTCAATTTTAGAGATCCTTCCAGAAGAGATTGGGTACGAAGGTAAATTTGAGCACTGTTCTTCACCCTCAGACAGCCGGGCAGGCAGAGCGTACGACCTTGGAGGATATGTTAAGGGCATATGTTATTGACTTTAAAGAAAACTGGAATGATAATTTACTATTGATTGAGTTAGTGTATAATAATAGCTACCATGCCAGCATTCAAATAGCCCATTATGAGGCATTATATGGGAGGAGATGTAGATTCCCGATTGGCTAGTTCGAGGTAGGTGAAGTTGAGTTGAGTGGGTAGGACCTCGTACACCAGTCTATGGAGAAGGTAAAAGTCATCCAGGAAAGGTTGAAGACAGTCCAGAGTAACAAGAAGTCATATACAGATGTGAGAAGATGAGACTTAGAGTTTGAGGTAGATGATAGGGTGTACTTGAAAGTGTTACCCATGAAGGGTGTCATGAGATTTGGTAAGAAGGGGAAGCTGAATTCCCATTATATCGGTCCATACCAGATTGTAAGATGGATTGGGAAGGTTGCTTACGAGTTAGACTTACCTTCCGACCTATATGGAGTTCACTCAGTGTTTCGTGTATCTATGCTGAAAAAGTATTTTGGGGATCCAGCATTAGCAATTCCTGTGGAGAGTACGGGTGTGAAGGACAACTTATAATATGAAGAAGTTCCAATCCAAATTCTTGACCGACAGGTTCGTAAGCTGAGGAATAAAGAGATAGCCTCTGTTAAAGTCCTATGAAGGAATCAATTCGTTGAAGAAGCTACCTGGGAAGTTGAGGAAGCGATGAAACTCAAATACCCGCATCTATTCGTGCCAAGTGATGATGATGTTGAAGGTAAATATTCTTATTCTTATCAATTTCGAGTATTCCTTTCCTTTAAGTTGATGCCTTGTTTTACCCCATTCCGGAGTCTAAGACAGAGATAGATAGACGATAGATAATGAGAGTTCGAGTGTTCCCAAGTGAGGAATAAGATGAGTTTCGAGGTTATTCGAGTCGCCATTCGACCTTTAGTCATCATTCGAAAATGAATGATTCCAAGAGGGAGATGATGTAACACATTGTAAAATTATTAAAATACCCCTAAACTTTATCATGCACACAATGTGTCTTCCTAAGCTCTGATGGAAAATCTAAGACTGAATTTGCAATCAGTGCAAAAAACTGAGTCAGAAAATGATCTTGACTCGGATTTATCGCGAAAAAACGCGATTTACTTTTGTCAGAGTGAGCCTAAAACAGTGAGGTTTTTGCGCCCTTCCGTGACCCGGAGTGGACGTGGAAGCACACTTGTGATGTTTCAAAAATTTACGAAAACATACGAAATCGCGAAAAAGTGCATTTTTTGCACTAGTGCGCGTCGCGCACTAGTGCATAGAGATGCAGTTTTTTTATTTTAATTCGGGAAGTTCAATTTTGTCCTTCACAATATATTTTTATATCCCCGAATCAATTTTTAAATATGTTGTATGAAAAGGGTTTTAAACCCATTTTTTCAAGGTTTTTACGCTAAGTCAGAGAGAAGAAAAGGAGAAAAAGAGTAAGGATTCCAGGAATCTTTTAAATTTCTTGAAGAAATTTTCATTCCCAGGTATGTAAGGTTATCCAAAAGCATGAGATTGATCTCCCATTTACCAATATAGAGTTAGGATGAGAAAATCATACGTTGGAAATTTTGAATCATTTTTTCTTGAAATTTCTTGAATGTTAGTATTAAAACTTGGATAGTATCTTGAATTCTTGTTTTATTCGTTAAACTATATATTTATATCCAAGTTTGATGATCATCATGTTTAAATTTTATTGTATATTTTCATTACTATGTGATTGTGACTTGATCCTTAAAATTTCTCTCTATAAAGACTTAAATAATGAACTTAGGGGGATGTCTAGAGCCTTAAATGTCTGAAGGTGATGTTTGACTGAGTCTGAGTCCTGCGGTGAGTGTGTTGGTGACTGTGACAGCTGAAATTATTATAGATAGAGTTAAAACGGTATAATTTCCTTAGATTGGATAGATAATCTTGCCCATAGAGGTTGGGTGATGAGAGTTCTTGATGGATTGATGGATTTATGAGCATGTTGAGTCCTGGGAGGAGTATTAGCACCGAAATGGGTAAGAGTGAGTACCACTCAAACCCATTAACTACGTGGCTGTCGTAGAGAGGATTGGACCATGAAAACGGATGTTTCCTTGTCTCGAATGGGGACTTGGAAGACATTTGGATCCACCGACAGACTCGTCCTTTACCTCGATAAGGTACTGGATGGATGTGGCAATGACATCACTTCATTGTATCACTACTAGCTTATAGATAGTGGTTGCCGGTTATAAAAACTCCCAATAGGTTTCATGATGATATAACTTCGATGTGATGTGAATGTTTGATGCTTGATAGCTAGTGAGATGATAGAGTCTTGTCCTTTATATCTGAGGTGAAACTGAGTGAGGGATGGGAAATTATTAAACTGTTTCCTTTTTCTTTAGCCCATTTTACATACAGTACATTCCATGTACTAACGCCCCTCTGGTACTGTATCGTTTTATGATGCAGATACTACAAACCTAGGACTTCAGCAGCCCGATCAATAAGGTTCAGAGCTTTTCATTCCTGACAGTGGTGAGTCCTCCCCACCATTCAGAGGATATTTATTTTTATTGTTGGATAGTCCTTTTTACTTGATATTTTGTAGCCATGGCCCGCCATGGTACCGTTTCAGACTATAGTATAGAGGCTCCATAGACATAGATGTTGATGTTGATGTCGGGGATTCTTCTCCCTCTTTCTTCAATTCCTTACATTTGAGGTTTTCGTTATCTCTTCCATTTCCTTATGATAGACTGATATTGATAGTATGAGCCATAGATAGGATAACATTTATTGTCATTATATCATTTCTAATCCGCTGATGAATTTATTGAACGATAGCAAAGAGACTGAGTGGTCCGCTTGGGGGCTAGCAATAGTGTCTCCGAGTGCCAGTCACGTCTAGGATATCCTCCCGGGCATGACACAATAAAACTCACAATTTTTATGGTTATATTATATTTGTTATTTTAATTTAATTTTTTTTACAATAATTCTTTTAACTTAATTATTGTTAATATAAAAATCAGTTCCATCTAAATTTTTTTCACAAAAGAAGTTAAACAATTAAAAAAGAAAAAAATTTAAAAAAAAGTAAAGAAAAAAATTAAACATTAATTAAGAAAATTATTTTAACATAGAACAAAAAAGAAATATTTTTTAAAAAGGAAAATCGAAAAGAAAAAGGCTAAATGACCAAATCAGAACATCTGTAGCGGGAATTGGCAGGTTTATTTGTATAATAGTTGAGATGTTTTTTGCTTTGTCTTTTAAGTCGGATGACCCCTACGCCCAATGGCACAACCTCTCAAAATCCTGCAAAAAAGAAAAAATTGTCGTGAACCAAAATGTTGAAAGATTGTATTTGGTGCATATAATAGCCAAACAACAATTTTTAGTAAAGAAAAAAATAGTCAGTTTTTAGTAAGAAATTTAATTTAATGGACATTTTGTATAATTTTTTCAAATTTAAATCTACTTGAAACTCCGTTCCTAACTTTTGTTACTGCTTCCAAAAGTTTCGATATTACTTCAACTATAAATCTTTTTGAGTGCATGTGAAATGATGTTTTATACTCACGTAATGTTTTACGAATGTGGTTTGCCACTGTTGATTTTCTGATAATTTTTAAATAAAAAGTCATTTTTGAATTTGATTTTTAGGATTTTTTTTATGTTACTTATATAGTTTATTCTCTCATCATATATATTAATGTTTTTAATAGAGATACAATTAATAATATTTTATTATTAAGAAACAATGAACATCATGTATAATGAATTTATTTGTTATAACGAATCATTGAATTTATATTATGATGCATAGTTTGGTAAGATATTGTCACGCCCCGGAAGGGTACCCTAGATGTGGCTAGCACTTAAAGACTATTGTTAGTCCCCAAACGAACCACTCGATTTCAAGACAGTCATTCAATCATCTCGTATGGCGAAAATAATTAGAATATGGGAAAACATAATGGTGAGCAATTCATTCAACTTATACATCAACAAAAGAAGGTCATAGGCCATTAAAACCAATCTCGCCATCTTATCACATAATAACACGCATTAAGGAAACTCAGCTCAAGTAGGAAAATACCTCAACATCAAACCATCATCTCTAATCTATGATGCCTCTACCTCTTTAGTCTAGAAAAGTACCATGACATACTATAGCTACCAGTACATTAAGGAACATAACAATGATAGGGAAATAAAATAAGGCTCCTCCGAATAACAAGGAGGGCTCACCAAATCTAAAAACTCAAGAACTTTGAATCTCAATGGTACGCCTGCTGAAGTTCTCTATCTCCTGTATCTGCATCATAAAATGATGCAGTGCTGAGTGGCGTTAGTACGTGGAATGTACGGTATATAAAATTGCTGAATGAAAACAATATAGGAAGAATAACATAGAATAACATCAGCTCATCAGATACTCACTCGAAATGTCAAATGTCCATCTATAGTAAGAATAAAGAATATACAATGACTCATCAACCTCAATCAAAACTCATACCATCAACTCAATATCAGAGTACTATTAGCGTGGAACCTAACTGGGAGTTTCTCCAACTGACAACCATCACTTATGAGCCAGTCATGGTACAACGAAGCGATGTCGTTGCCCATTCGTCCAATACTGTGCCGGGTAAAGGACGTGGCATCTATGGATCCATTATAATATCAAGTCCTCTTTTAGGACTAAGGAAACATCTAATTTCACGTTTCGATCCTCTCCTACGCTGGCCACGTAGTTAATGAGTGCAAGTGAGACTTACTCATTTTGGTGCTCAATACTCCTCCGAAGACTCAATATACTCATAAACATCAAGCATCAAGATTTCTCTTCATTTAGTCTCTTTTGAATATAGTATATCAAATCATCTCATCAACCATCAACTCAATTAATTAGAAACATTCTTTTAGGATAAATTATATGCTCTTAAGACTCCATGAATATCAATTTCCTCAACATCATCATCAACATTCCCAAATCATGACTATAATCATAAATCACAAGCGCATTCATACCATCAAGGCTCTAGACCCATCTCCTAAATTCATTCTTGCAATCTTTAGCGAAATAACATGTAGAGTTGTATGAAATAATTCATTATAAAACGTCTATGCGCTAAATTAAGTTTGTGATGACCATCAGCATAAGAAATACAAAATATAGATATTGATTTTCCAGAAACTACTCCAGAATTACATACATGAACTCAATACATACATTTATTCATCTACTTCAATTATTGGGCACATGGAAGAACAAATTCATGTTTTTAATTAGTATTATATACCTGAGATAAAGATTAACACAAATCTCTACAAGGAATTAACCTCAACTTCAAGATCCCTAACCTTCTTCTCCTCTTCTCTCAAACTCTCACCTCAAGAAACCAAGAAATGGGTTTTGGAAACTCTTTCTAAGACAAAACGACTCTTATAATCTTATTTTCGAGCTTGGGAGGGGTTGAAAAGGTCAAAAGTTCCCCTCACAAAATAAAAGAAAAATTTTCCACTTTGAAATACCCAGTCCGCGACATGTTCTGGGTACACACTAGTTTATTTTTCTTCAAAAATTCTCCGAACGAGTTTCCCAAATTCCATAAAAAAATTTTGAAAAAAATATTTTAAGTGTGTGTCCACTACAGTGCGATGTCGCGGACTGGACGCGGACTAACACTAGTTTAGGTTTTGCATTGAAAATTATCTTTTGATCCGGTTACTCTAAAAATCGAACGAGACCATTTTCCCACTTAATTTTACGTGCTGATCGCAAAACCGACCTTAGATTTATCATCGAAGTATGAAAAGACACGTTATGCAGACAATTCTCCTCTCTAGGAGTATTTTGCTAATTTCATCAGGCATCAGGGGTATTTTGGAAATTTCATTGGGCATTACATTATCTCCCTCTTGGAATCATTCATCCTTGAATTGTCACAGCCCGACCCCGGGACCGTGACTAGTGCCGATTAGGCACTCGTATTGATACAAACACACCTGAACAATTCT
>JAOTQR010079722.1:0-10364 GCA_025774065.1 Solanum ossicruentum
TGTGATATGAGCTTGACTCTTTGTCTCTTGATTATGAAGTTATGCAAGCTTTCCCTTTAGTCCCGTTGCCCCTATTTCTACTATTTTATGTCATTTGCATGCTTTCACGACCAATGATATGTAATGATAAATTAAGAGGCTTGTTTAGGGACCCTTCGGGCTCCCTATTCACCGTCTCACGTCTAGGCCCTATTTTGGGTCATGACACTCAAGACTTTTAAGTCTTGGTCCTAAGTGTACCAAAAGTGAAAATACCTATACTTAGCCATTTTCACCCTCATAACATTCTAAACATTTCCCAATACTCATTTAAACACTTAACAAAATATTTTACTCCTAAACCGAAGTCTCAAAACCCTCTCCGGATCTAAGGATTTCCTCTCAAGCTTCAAGTCTCTATCTCAAATCTTCACCAAGTTCATCCCCAAACCTAAGGTATGTGGGTTTCTTCATGGATTCCTTTCACCCATGATACCCAAGCTCTCTTTAATTAAAATTTTCATTGCATAATTTGAAGTTGATTTATTCATTGGTCTTATTTATTATGAAAATCACTGCACACTATGTTGAAGCTCATAAAATTGTGACTGGTTTTCTATGTTTTGAGTTATGAAACCAAGGTCTATTGTATAATTTGATGATAGGTTTTGATGTAAAATTATTTGAGGGTGTTACCAAGTATCTATTTAAGGTTTTACATTGAATTTTCTAGCATGATTTCACTCTTAAATTGCATGATTTTACACCACTACTACACACCCTCTAAGTTCGATAAAATTTCCGGCTATGGTTTCTTAAGAAATTGAAGATCCAATGAATGTATTATGAGTTGAATGACTATATGATGATGATATGATAATTATATGATGATGACATGATGAAATGATTATGAAATGAATACATGTATATGGTGCTCTCTTTATAGTATTGGAATCTGACCATGCCTTATCCAGGGGTTATGCGTTGGGTAACCTTGTTGGGGGTTTGTACCCATCAACTTATCAGGGGGTTTGTACTCCGACATTAAGGGTGGTAGGGTGCGACAATCCCCCAACCTTGTTAGGGGTTTGTACCAATTAACCTATCGGGGGGTTTGTACTCCGACACTACCGGTTGTAGGGTCTAATGATCCACCAACCTATTGACGGGGTTTTCACCTCAATCACCAAGGGTTGTAGGGTGTGACAATCCACCAATAGTTTAATTGTCTCTTCTTAGACATATGTTATGTCTAACGTAAGCATGTTTTACTTAAGCACTAATCAGACATACCATATTGTTATTATGCTAGATATTGTCTATCTCTATGCATTTCGACTACGATGCCTATTTCTTGTTGCATTGCATTCTATATACTATGTGCATTCAAATGTACTAATGCATACTATGTGCCTATATGATGTTACCATGTAGGAACTAGAGCACCATCTTGATCATCCTCTTCCTCCATGTGGCTAGTTCAATTGTCCTACAAGCTTGTTGGCGAGTCCTCCATTTTCGGGATGTTACTTATGATATCTTGCTATGTATTAAGAATTTCTCTCTTTGACTTATGTATTGACTATGAGGGTGAGCTCGATTGGTTTTTCTTGGCCCTTGCTCTTATCTATGTAATAGAGGTGTTGTTGGACATGTCATGTATTAATTCTATGAGCATTGACTCTATTAACACTTGTTGTTATGATATGAAAGTGTTCCCTTAGCCTCAATTGTCCCAATTTGCTATTTCTTGTTGTATTCTATTATTTCCACAACCAATAATGTGTAGTGATATGCTACGAGTCTTGTTTGGGGTTCCTTCAGCTTCCCCATTCGCCGACCATGTCTAGGCCCTAGGCTTGGGTCGTGACAAAGGTGGTATCAGAGCACTTGGTTGTTAGATCCTCGGAGTCCAGCACACCTCATCGATTAGAGTCTTATTCATGGTTGTGTTGTGCACAACAACTTTGAGTAGGAGGCTATGAAACGTTCTAGGAAATGTTTCCCTTCTTCATTTTCTAAGTTGTGCTATACAATTTAAGTAAGTTTTCCCATAACGATTGTTGTTTGCTATGCTAGATTATTCCTAATACGAAGGGAAGACGAGCCCACACGCCTGAGGAGCAGCAAATCAATGGAGAGCTTAGGGATGGTCTCATCTTGCTTGCACAACTGGTGGCTAATCAAGCCAACCAAGGGGCCCAAGCCACTCATGCTCCTACATCGGTCTCTTGAGTAAGAGAGTTCATGAGAATGAGTCCCCTAGAATTCCATCGGTCAAAGGTGACTGAGGACCCCCAAGAGTTCATTGATGAGGTCTATAAAATTTTTTATATTATGGGTATGAGGCCGGAGGATAAGGCAGATTTGGCTGCCTACCAACTCAAAGGGATAGCACAAATATGGTACAACCAATGGAAGGAGGAAAAAAGAGTCAACTATTGGTACTTTGGGAGGAGTTCAAGGTGGTCTTCCTTAATTGGTTCTTCCCTCTTGAACTTAGGGAAGCTAAGTTGGTAGAATTTAAGAATTTGAGACAAGGGTCTATGAGTGTGGGGGAGTATGCCTTCAAGTGTACCCAACTTTCAAAATACGCTCCACATTTGATTGCCGACTCGATATCTAGGATGAACAAACTTGTGATTGGTGTGTCCGACTTGGTTAGTGAGGAATGCCGATCTGCCATGTAGATCAGTCACATGGACTTATCATGTTTGATGACCTTTGCTGATCAAATAGAAGGGAGAAATTGAGGAAGAGGAGGGGGCATGAAGCCAAGAGGGATCGTTTTGAGTGTAAGTTCCAAAAGGGTGGTCGGATCCACTAAGGCCAAAGGTCCTCTCACGCTTCTAATAGGAGATTTGCCAATGAGTTCCCAAGGCCCCAAAAGTGTTAGTATTGTGATTCCTAATGAGGTGTGTCCTAGGTGTTGTCAGGGCCATCGGGGCCCATGCTTGAGAGATAATAATGCATGCTTTGGTTGTGGGGAAGTGGGTCACAAAAAGGTGGATTGCCTCGAGATCACAAAAAGGGCAAAGAGGTTCATCCACAAGGTGCTAATGCAGTTCCTTTGGGGAGAGGTGGCTGACAAGATGGTGCCCCAAGGTATAACTAGTTTTATGGTTTCCATGGGAGGCAAGGGTTGATGAAGTCCCTGATGTCATTACCAATATGTTGAAAATCTTTGACTTTGATGTGTATGCATTGATTGATCCGGGTGACACTCTTTCTTTTGTTACCCCCTTTGTTGCCAAAAAGTTCCATGTTGACCCCAAGTTGCATGAGTCATATGAGGTGTCTACTCCTATTGGTGCATATATTGTTGCTAGAAAAGTTTATAGAAGTTGTCCTATTTGCATCTTGCATAAAATATTGCCTTGTGATTTTGTTGAGTTAGACATGGTTGATTTTGATATTATTCTTGTGATGGATTGGTTGTATGCATACTCTGTTTCTATTCACTGTAGAACCCGTAGGGTCAAATTCCAATTTCCAAATGAACCCATCCTTGAGTAGGAAAATCAAAATGTGGTGGTCTAGGGTAGATTCATCTCTTGCATTATATCCCGTAAGTTGATCTATAAGGGGTGTATTTACCATATTGTGAGGGTTAGGGATGTGGAGTCTAAAGTCCTTCCCATTGAGTTGGTTCTAATTGTAAATGAGTTTCTTAATGTCTTCCCAAATGACCCTCCTGGTGTTCCTCCTGAAAGGGAAATAGACTTTGGCATAGACCTCCTCCCCAACACTCAACCCATTTCTATTCCCCCTTACCACATGGCCCTGACGGAGTTGAAGGAACAATTAAGAGACTTGTTGGAGAAGGGATTTATTAGGCCTATCCAATCACCTTGGGGTGCACATGTGTTGTTTGTGAAAAAGAAGGATGGGTCCCTTAAGATGTGTATTGACTACTGACAACTCAATAGGGTCATAATCAAGAATAGGTATCCTCTTCCAAGGATTTATGATTTGTTTGACCAATTACAAGGGGCTAGCCATTTCTCTAAGTTTGATCTTCGGTCCAAGTATCATCAAGTGAAAGTGAGGGAGTTTAATATTCCCAAGACGACCTTCCGGACTAGATATAGGCATTATGAATTTGTGGTGATATCTTTTAGGTTGACCAATGCACTGACCATCTTTATGGACCTGATGAATAGGGTCTTCAAACCCTACCTTGATGCCTTTGATGTGGTCTTCATTGAGGACATTTTGATCTATTCTCGTGGTCTAATTTGAGGGTTGTGTTGCAAAGATTGAGGGAGGAGAGATTGTATGCTAAATAAGAAAAGTGTGAATTTTTGTTGAGGGAGGTTGCCTTACAAGGTCATGTGGTGTCGGGGGATGGTATTAAGGTGGATCCTAAAAAGACTGATGTGATTAGAAATTATCCTAGACTATTGACCCTGTCGGGCATTAGGAGCTTCTTAGGCATAGCGGGCTATTATCGGAGGTTTGTGAATAGGTTCTCTTCTATTTCTTCCCCCATGACAAATTGGCTCAAAAGAAGGTTAAGTTTGTGTAGACCGATGAATGTGAGAGGAGCTTCTAAACCTTGAAACATAAGCTGGTGTCTGCCCCTATATTGTCACTACCAGATGGGCTTGAGGGATTTGTTGTGTCTTGTGATGCTTCCCCAATTGGTTTGGGTTGTGTGTTGATGCAAAATGATAATGTCATAGCCTATGCTTCTAGACAACTCAATGTGCATGAAAAGGACTACCTTACCAATGATCTTAAGCTAGCTGCCATTGTGTTTGATTTAAGGATTTGGCGTCATCATTTGTATGGGGTGCATGTTGACGTGTTCACCGATCATAAGAGCCTACAATATGTCTTCACTCAAAAGGATCTCAATTTGAGGCAAAGGAGATAGTTAGAACTTCGTAAGGACTATGATATGAGTGTGCATTATCATCCAAGTAATGCAAATGTGGTGGCAGATGCTTTGAGTAGGGTGTCTGTGGGTAGCTTAGCTCATGTTCATGGTGGTGATAAGGAGATGGCTAGGAAGGTGCATCAATTCGCTGGAGTTACGTTGTAAGAGGTTGGTAATGGGGGTATTGTTGTTGTTGTTGGTTCTAGGTCTTCCTTGGTTGATGAGGTGATAGAAAAATAAGATCTTAATCCCTCCTTGTTAGAATTGAAGGCCTTGGTGAACGAGGGCAAGGTGGTGGTTTTCTCCCAAGGAGGAGATGGTTCCCTTAGGTAACAAGGTAGGTTATGCATACCGTGTGTTGATGGTTTGATAGAGAAGATCCTTGATGTGGCCCATAACTCTTCTTATTCTATCAATCCTGGTTCCATCAAAATGTATAGAGACTTGAGGGATGTGTATTGGTGGGAAGGCATGAAGAGGGACATTGCCAAATTCGTTTCCAGTTGTCATAGTTGTCAACAAGTCAAAACTGAACATCAAAGGCCGGGTGGCCTAATCCAAGACATTGAGGTTCCTACTTGGAAGTGGGAGGTGATTAATATGGATTTTGTTGTTAGGTTGCCCAAGACTAGAAAGGGTTTTGATTCCATTTGTGTTGTGGTTGATAGGATGACAAAATTGGCTCACTTTCTACTAGTTAAGACCACGTATGGGGCTGAAGATTATGCAAGGTTGTATATTCATGACTTGGTAAGGTTGCATGGGGTTCCTTTGTCCATCATATTAGATCTTGGGGCACAATTTAATTCACACTTTTGGAGGTCCTTTCAAAGGGGTCTTGGCACTAGAGTTAAGCTTTCTACGACCTTCCACCCTCAAACGGATGGCCAAGCCGAAAGGACTATCCAATCCCTTGAGGATATGCTTAGAGAATGTGCGTTGGAGCTTAAAGGTATTTGGTATGACCATTTTCCATTGATTGAGTTTGCCTACAACAATAGCTATCATTCTAGTATTGGTATGGCTCCATTTGAGACTCTCTGTGGGAGACGTTGTAGATCACTAGTTGGTTTGTTTAGGGTTGGTGAGGTAGCTTTGTTGGGACCAAATATGGTTATAAAGGCTCTTAAGAAGGTTAGATTGATTAGACAAAGGTTGAAGATGGCCCAAAGTGGTCAAAAGACTTATGTTGACGTAAGGAGAAGGGATCTTGAGTGCAGAGTTGGTGATCGGGTCTACTTGAAGGTGTCACCCATGAAGGATGTGGTCCATCTTGGTAAGAAGGGAAAGTTGAGCCTAAGATATGTGGGTCCTTATAGGGTGATGAGAAGGGTTGGCAAAGTATCTTATGATTTGGAATTTCCTAGAGAAATAGATTCGGTTCATCCGGTGTTTCATGTGTCTATGTTGAGGAAATCTGTGGGTGATCTGAATACTATTGTGCCTCATGATGTTGTGGTCATAGCTGAAGATAATTTGACGTATGAAGAGGTTCCGGTTCAGATTTTGGATAGGCAAGTGAAGAGATTGAGAAACAAAGAGGTTGCTTCCGTTAAGGTCCTTTGGATGAATCAACAAGTTGAATGTGCTACTTTGGAGGCCGAAGCGAACATGCAAAAATGATATCCTTACCTTTTCCACTCCACTCAAGCCTAAGGTATTGATCTAAGTCCTTTATATGATCCCAAGTCTTAAGTTCAACCCTTTTGCCATTGCATATGTTCATGTTTAAAATGACTAAGTTCATGACGATTTTACACATACGATGGGAATTTCAATGCGGGATGAAATTGTTATGTTTGTGTCTCTCATATACATCTCTTTGACATTCGAGGACGAATGTTCCCAAGGGTGATATATTGTAACGAGCCTAAAATGTGCCCAAAAATGTGCTTCGAAAGTGCTCGGAATTGTAATTTTCATATATCTCAAAATTCATGCATGATATCGAAAATTCAACTTCATATTATTATTCAAGGGGTCATTTTTTATGGTAAATGGGTCTAACCCCAATTTAAGAGCAAACGATTAGCAATTTCGATTCTCCAAAATTTTATTTCCATAGAGATTTTTGCGCCCTAGCGCGACGCGCCAAGGCTGCGCACCAGTGTAAATTTTTGGCCGGTTTTGACTTCGGATCTAGACTTTTAAATCTTGGGCCTAAGTGTTCCCAAGAGTGAAAATACCTATACTTAGCCATTTTCACCTTCATATCATTCTAAACATTCCCTAACACTCATTCAAACACTTAGCCAAATATTTTACTCCTAAACTCAAGTCTCAAAACCCTCTTCAGATCTGAGGATTTCCTCTTAAGCTTCATGTCTCTATCTCAAATCTTCAGGAAGTTCATCCCAAAGGTAAGGTATGTGGGCTCTTTCATGGGTTCCTTTCACCTATGATACCCAAGCTCTCTTTACTCAAAATTGCATGATTTAAAGTTGATTTATTCATGGGTCTTATCTATTGTGAAAATCACTATACACTATGTTGAAGCTCATAAAATTGTGACTGTTTTGATATGTTTTGAGTTATGAAACTAAGGTATATTGTAAGATTAGATGAAGGGTTTCTTAAGGGTGTTACCAATTATCTATTGAAGGTTTTACATTGAATTTTATGGCATGATTTCACTCTTAAATTGCATGGTTTTACACCACCACTACACACCCTCTAAGTGTTTGATAAAATGTCCACCTATAGTTTCTTGAGGAATTGAAGTTCCAATGCATGTCTTATGAGTTGAATGACTATATGATAATGATGATATGATAATAATATGATGATGACATGATGATGATGACATGATGATGATATGAATTCATGTATATGGTGCTCTCTATGTAGTGTTGGAATGTGATCATGCCCTACCGGGGGGTTGTGTGCTGGGTTACCTTATTGGGGAGTTTGTACCCATCAACCTATCGGGGGTTTTGTACTCTGGCACCAAGGGTGGTAGGGTGCGAAGATCCACCAAGCTTGTTGGGGGTTTGTACCCATCAACCTATCGGGGGGTTTGTACTCTGGCACCACGGGTGGTAGGGTATGATGATCCACCAACCTATTGACGGGATTTGTACCTCAATCACCAAGGGTTGTAGGGTGTGATGATCCACTAATATTTTAATTATCTCTTCTTACACATATGTTATGTCCTACGTAAGCATGTTTTACTTAAGCACTAACCATACATGCCATATTGTTATTATCCTAGCTATTGTCAATCTCTATGCATTTCGACTACGATGCCTATCTCTTGTTGCATTGCTCCTACATACTTAGTACATTTAAACATACTAACATATGCTCTATGCCTACATGATGTTATCATGTAGAAACCGAAGCACCGCTTGATCATCCTCTTCCTCTACATGGGTACTGCGATTGTCCTACTAGCTTGTTGGCGAGTCCTACATTTCAGGGATGTTACTTATGATCTCTTGCTATGTATTAAGACTTTCTCTCTTTGACTTATGTATTGACTATGAGGGTGAACCAGTTGCTTTGTCTTGGCCCTCGCTCTTATCTATGTAGTAGAGGTGTTGTTGGACATGTCATATATCCATGCTATGAGTGTTGACTCTATTGGCTCTTGTTGTTATGATATGAAAGTGTTCCCTTATCCTCGGTTTTCCCAATTTGCTATTTCATATTGTATTCTATTGTTTTTGCGACCAAGTATGTGTAATGATATGCTACGAGGCTTGTTTGGGGTTCCTTTAGGTTTCCCATTCGCCGGTCACGTCTAGGCCTTAGGCTTGGGTCGTGACAATCTACCTCCTCCTTAACTCCCGCGGAAGGAACCCCCTTATCAGGCTGGGGGCTCTGCGTAGGCTTGATGCACAGGTGCGTATAGTACGAGGGTAGTGAGGGGAGACATTGCCCGTATACTGAACCTCAGACCCACTAGAGGAGTCATCTCCTTAGTCACCCCCCAGTTTGATGGCTAGATGATACGGTTGGGGAATCATGGAGAAGTGACAAAGGCTCGTCCCTATCATATCATTGGGGCTAGCTTGGGGGATTGACCCATAGTACCAGCAACTCCAGCAAATGAATACTATTCGTTACAAATTAGTGCACTCATAGGTTGACGCAGTAGTGGGTACTCAGACTTTCTCCGTGCCATAAAAGTGGCAATAACCCTTAAGAGCAGTGTCACCCGGTCTATGATAGGGCTATCGCACTTAAGAACATATATGAATTAAAATTACAAAGCATCCTAAGTAATTTAAAATGGGTTGTAGAGTGTCAAGGTGACCCTACAAGGCCCGTGTAGCGAGATACGGCCGGTGAAAGGGCCTATCAGAGGTCACTTGGACGTGTGGTTGGACTGATGGCATGTCACGGGCCATTACATTGTCTGTGAAACATGACATGGTCTGTGTGAACGGTCGTTCGACCCCCCTTTGACCAATTTCAACTCATCACGCACATACATACAAGTTCATGCAATATCACCCTACTCAATCATGATTCAATTAACACAATAGCCTATACAGTTCAATTTCCCCAAAAAATCATGCCAAAAAGTATCAAAAATCCTCACTTTGAAGGTTTAGACCTTGAGAACTCAACAATGGTTATTTTTACCACTACATGCACATCTAACATCAATAATGTATATTATGATGTATTGACCAAGAAAGAAATGATTTAGAACCAAGATCTACACATGCTAACACCAAAATCTACACTAGTAGATAGAGAAATTAAGTTCTTACTTTAATGAGCAATAATAGAAGAAGACTTTTCTGAGGAAGTAGAGACCCATACTTAGATTAAGCCATAAACCGTGAAATAGACTCACGATTCATCTCAAATAAGATGAAAATTTTGAGGGATTTTGGAGCAAAGGGGCGTGAAGTAGAGAGGGCTAGTCATAAGACTATAGACAGAAGGGAGAAATCTTGAAGTGGGTGGTTGGGGCCAAAGAAGAGTATTTGAAATACCTTGGTCGACACAATTGATCGGTGAAAGCCTACTGCACGGGCATCCACATGGCCTATGACATGTATCATAGTTAGTTTGGACTGTTTGATGGTCCATTGTTGGCAAATTTGTGAACTCACTTGGCTTTTCATCCATTGGTGCACCTAGACGGTACGTTACACGAGCCGTGACATGTTTCATGGTCCGTTTGGATCGGTCGTGTCAACCTACTTGGCCAATTTTGTTGCGAATAAAGACCTTGCCCCATGCACTCTTGCTGGACTACTGGCCACACGGGTTGTGTTAAGATTAACGGGTGATGTAGTGGTTCATGTGGTCTCACTTCAGCACTATCACCCCATGAACTTGCCTAATCCCTAACATAATGCCAGACGGGTACCCCCACGATCCGTCCTACTCTAGACGGCTCGTGCAGCTGCATGTGGCATTGCACTTTGTCAAATTTTAGCCGCTCTGTTGTCCAACCATGCTGTCCACCTCTCTTAAGCTTCCGACCTCCAAAATGACACTTGTACTTCCCTGAAAATATGAGTTAAAAACAAGAAAAATG
>JAOTQR010079723.1:0-10363 GCA_025774065.1 Solanum ossicruentum
ATAAAGAATTATTTTGATGTTTGCACACAGGTTTGGCTTATTTATTTTTATTTGAAATCCTATTCTCATTTATATTTCGTACTTTCCGTTTTACATATTTGGTACGTATCTTGTACTGACCCCCTTTCTTCGGAGGCTGCGTTTCATGCCCGCAGGTACTGACGCACAGGTTAGAGAGTTATCTTCTTAGGATCTCCGCCTACCGTTGAAGTGCTCCATTTGCCTCAGGAGCAGTTTGTTGGTATATACTTGTTTTCTTATTTTCCGTACTTTGCATTTATGTATACTCGAGGGTATGACGGAGCCCTGTTCCGTCTTACGATTCTGTTTGTATGTATAGAGGTGTGTGGATATCTGTGGGTGTGAGATATTTTGTGCGATATGATTACGTATGTATAATACTTTTGTTGGGCGATTCTTCTGCAGCGGTGACCTTGTCGGCCCACGTGTATATATATGTATGAATGTTTGTGGCATGCGGGGATTTCTGTTTGCAGGTTTGGGTAGTCCGTAAGACAGAGAAACTCTGCCGAAATTTCTGTAGATTTCTTGGCTAGTAGGTTGGATATTAGAAATTGGGTTTGTCTTGGTACCCACTCGGCACTAATCACGACTCGTGAGTTGGGTCGTGACAAATATAGTGTGCAGTGAATTTCAGAATAATCAAGACTCATTTGTAAATCAACTTTAAATATGTAATTTGAGTAAAAGGAGGCTCGGGTATCATAGGCGAAAGGAGCCCATCAAAGAAACCCACATACCTCAACTTAGAGATGAACTTGGTGAAAATTGGAGATGGAGACTTTAAGCCTGAAGTAGAACCTTGAAGGAGAACCATAGCTTGGGATGAGGGTTTGGGACTTGAGTTTGGGGAGTGAAAATATGACTAAGTATTTCAGTGAGTATTGAGAAATATTTAGGATGATATGAGGGTGAAATTTGGCTAAGTATGGGTGAAAACATGTTTGGGAATACTTAGGGCCAAGACTTATAAGCCTTGGACCGAACTAAAAAAAACAGTCCCCAAAATGTACAGGGGCGCGTCACAGAGGCAACTCGAAATCCCCATTGGAGTTCGCACTTTAGAATTTCATAATTGCTAATCTTTCACTCTTAAATTGGGGTTAAGCCCTTTTTCACCTAATTTCGATCCCTTGAACAAGAATATGAAGTCAGATTTTCGAAATAACAAGCAGATTTTGATATATATGGAATTTAAAATTTTAGGCATTCCGAGACACATTTTTGAGCACTTTTTGAGGTCATTCCATTATCTTCTCCTTGGAAATATTCGTCCTCGAATATAAAAGAGACGTATAAGACAAGAATGATCATAAACAAATCAGCCCCAACTAAAATGTATCATTACATTTAAAACACAATTTCTAAAATCCCAACATAAGTGTAAAATCATCATAAACTTGCCAACTTAAACATGAATGCATATGAATGAAATAGGGGGTAAATCATAAGACTTGTAATCACATAGAGTACTTAGAACTGGTACCTTAGGCTTGAGTGGAGTGGAAAAGATAAGGATACCGCTTTTTCATGTCTGCTTCAGCCTCCCAAGTAGCACTTTCGATTTGTTGGTTCCTCCAAAGGACCTTAACGGATGTCATTTCCTTGTTTCTCAATCTTTTTACTTGTCTATCCAAAATCTGAACCAGAACCTCCTCATAACTCAATTTATCCTCAACAACACCCACAAAATCAAGAGGAACAATAGCATTAGGATTACCAACATACTTCCTCAACATAGAGACATGGACACACCAGGTGAACCAAATTCATTTCACTAGATAACTTCAATTTATAAGCTCCCTTGCCAACCCTCTTCAAGACCTCATAAGGACCAACTTATCTTGGACTCAATTTCTCCTTTTTACCAAAATGGACTACACCTTTCATTGGAGAAACTTTCAAATAAACCCAATCACCCACTTTGAATTCAAGGATTCTTCTTCTCACATCGGCATAGGATTTTTTATGGCTTTGAGCTATTTTCAACCTTTCTCTAATCATCCTCACCTTCTCAAGAGCCTCTATAACCAGATTCAATCCCATTAAAGTCACCTCTCCAACCTCAAACCACCCAACCGGTGATCTACAATGTCTCTCATAAAGAGCCTTAAAAGGAGCCATACCGATACTAGAGTGATAACTATTATTATAAGCAAACTCGATCAAAGGGAGATGGTCATCCCAACTACCCTTCAACTCCAAAACACATGCCCTAAGTTCTTTCACCTTGGCCATCCCATTTGGGGGTGAAACGCCATACTAAGGTGAACTTTTATACCAAGACCCTTTTGAAAGGACCTCCAAAAGTGTGAAGTGAATTGTGAACCACGATCTGATATGATGGATAAAGGAACCCTATGCAACCTTACTAACTCATGGATGTACAACCCTGCATACTCTTTAGCCCCATATGTGGTCTTAACCAATAGAAAGTAAGCCGATTTTGTCATCCTATCAACCACTACCCAAATGGAATCAAAACCTTTTCTAGTCTTGGGCAACCCAACCACAAAATTCGTATTAATCACCTCCCACTTCCTAGTAGGAATATCTATATCATGGGTTAGGCTACCTAACCTATGATATTCGACTTTGACTCGTTGACAACTATGACAATCGGAAACGAATTTGGCAATGTCCCTCTTTATGCCTCCCACCAATATACATCTCTCAAGTCTCTATACATTTTGGTGGAGCCGGGGTGGATAGAATAATAAAAATTATGAGCCTCATCAAGAATTTTCTCCCTCAAACCATCAAGACAAGGCACACATAATCTACCTTGGTACCTAAGGGCACCATCTCCCCATTGGGTGAAAACCTCTACTTTGCCCTCTTTCACTATGGCCTTCAATTCAAGCAAGGAGGAGTCAAGATCTTGTTTTGCTATCACCTCATCAACTAATAAAGACAGAGACCCCTCAACAACAACTACACCATCATCACCAACCTCTTCCAACCTAATCCCCAGTCTAGCCAATCTATGCACCTCTCTAGCTATCTCCCCCTCACCACGATCAACATGGGCTAGGCTACCCATAGACACCCTACTCAAGGCATATGCCACCATGTTTGCCTTACCCGGATGATAATATGCACTCATGTCATAGTCTTTAAGAAGTTCTAACCTCTCCTTTGCATCAAGTTAAGATCTTTTTGAGTGGAGACATATTGAAGGCTCTTATGATCGTTGAAGACATCAACATACACCCCATACAAATAATAACTCTAAATCTTTAATGCAAACACAACGACGACTAACTCTAGATCATAGGCAGGGTAGTTCCTTTCATGTACCTTGAGTTGTCTAGAAGCATAAGCTATGAACTTACCATTTTGCATCAACACACAACCCAAACCAACTCTAGATGTATCACAATACACAACAAAACCCTTAACCCCATCCGATAGTGACAATATAGGAGTGGATACAAGCCTATCCTTCAATGTTGGAAGCTTCTCTTACATTTATCGGTCCATAAAAACTTAACTTTCTTTTAAGTCAATATAGTCATAGGGGATGCAATGGAGGAGAACCCATTCACAAATCCCCTATAGTAACCCGCAAGGCCCAAGAAGCTCCTAATATTCGACGGGATCAATGGTCTAAGCTAATTTCTAATCACATCGATTTTCTTAGGATCCACTTTTATACCATCCCCCGACACCACATGACCCAAGAATGCAACCTCCTTCAACCAAAATTCACACTTATCATATTTAGCATAAAATCTCTCCTCCCTCAACCTTTACAACACAACCCTCAAATGACACATATGCTCCTCTCTACTACGTGAATAGATCAAAATATCATCAATAAAAACCACAACTAAGGAATCAAGGTAAGGTTGAAGACCCTACTCATTTGGTCCATGAAGATGGTCGGTTTATTGGTCAACCCAAATGACATCACAATAAACTCATAATGCCCATATCTAGTTTGGAATGCTGTCTAAGGAGTGTCAAACTCCCTCACCCTCACTTGATGATACCTGGACCAAAGATCAATCTTAGAGAAAAAGCTAGCCCCTTCCAATTGGTCAAACAAGCCATCAATCCTTGGAAGAGGATATCTATCTTGATGGTGACCCTATTGAGTTGCCGATAGTCAATGCACATCCTAAGTGACCTATCCTTCTTCTTTACAAACAACACCAGAGCACCCCAAGGTGATTGACTAGGTCTAATAAATCCCCTCTCCAACAAATCTTTCAATTCTCTTTTAACTCCTTCAACTCCGTTAGGGCCATACTATAAGGGGGAATGGAGATAAGTTTTAAAGATGTAGAGTACAAAGTCCCTTCCATTGAGTCAGTTCTGATTGTAAATGAGCTTCTTGATGTCTTCCTAAATGACCTTCCCAGTGTCCTTGCTGAAAGGGAGATAGATTTTGGCATAGATCTAATTCCCGACACTCTTTTGTTTTAACCCTCACAAGATGGTAAAGACACCCTTTAGAGATCAACTTACAGGCTTTAATGCATGAAAGAATCTACCCTTGACCACCACATCTTAACTTTCTTATTCAAGGACGGGTTCATTTGGAAATTTAAAATTGACTCTACAGGTTCTACAATCAATAGAAGCATAGTAGGCATGCAACCAATCCATCCTAAGAATGATATCAAAATCTTTCATGTCTAATTCAACAAGATCACAAGGTAACAACTTATGCAAAATGACAATAGGACAACTTCTATAAACTTTCCTCGCAATAATAAAGAAACCAATAGGAGTAGACACTTCACATGACTCATGAAACAACTCGGGGACAATATGGAACTTTTTAGCAATAAAAGGGATAACAAAGGAAAGAGTGGCACCCGAATCAATCAAAGCATATACGTCAAAGTCAAAGATTTTTAACATACCGTAACAACATCAAGGACCTCACCAACCCCTTGCCTTCCATTTAGTACATAAAAATGGTGGTGCTTTGGGGAACCACCTTGAGGACCACCTCTACCCAATGGGACTGCATTTGCACCTCGGCCATTGCCATTGTTTCTTGGACAATTTATCTTCTTGTGACCAAGCTCCCCACATTTATAACATGCTTTAGAACCCTTCACACATGGGCCTCTATGGCTCTTTCCACATTTAGGGTACACATCCATAGGAGCCACCCCACCAACACCTTGAGGCCTAGAGAAGTCATTGGCAAACCCCCTATCAGTAGCATGAGAAGGCCCTTGGCCTTGACGAAATTTGGCACCCTTTTGGAATTTATCCTCATACCGAGCCCTCTTGGCCTAATGCCCCCTTCTCGTCCTTAATTTCTCCTCCTCCATTTGCTCGGCTAAGTCATCAACCGAGACAAGTCCATGTCACTAATTAGCATGGCAGACCGACATTCTTCGCTTACCAAGTCGAAGACTCCCATCACAAACTTGTTCATCCTAGATCTAGGATCGGCCACCAAATGAGGAACATACTTTGAAAGTTGATTAAACTTGAGGGCATACTCTCTCACACTCATAGCACCTTGTTTCAAATTCATAAACTCTACTAACTTAGCTTCCCTAAGCTCAAGAGGAAAAAACTGATTAAGGAAAGCCAATTTGAACTCCTCCCAAAGCACCACATTACCAACCCCTTCGCATCCTTCCATTGGTCATACCATATTTGAGGTACCCATTTGAATCGGTACGTCGCTAACTACGCCTTCTTATTTTACCCAACACCCATGATACTCAAGATTTTGTAGACTTCATCAATGAACTCTTATAGATCTTCATCCACCTTTAACCCTTAGAATACCGAAGGATTCATCCTCATGATGTCTATTACCCTAGCTCCCGAGGTAGTAGCATGAGGGGCGTAGGCCCCTTGATTGACTTGGTTGGCCACCACTTGGGCAAGCATAGTGAGAGCATCTCGGAGCTTACCATTGGTAGGTTGCTCCTCGGGAGTTTGGGCCCATCTTCCTCTAGCGTTTAGCATGATCTAGTATAGTAAAGAACAATCATTAAGGGGAAAAATTCACTACAACTCTATAGCACGATGTAGAACATAAAGAAGGAAAACATTTCCTAAAATGTCTCATAGCCTCCTACTCATAGTCATGGCGTGCTTCACAACCATGAATAGAATTTTAATTAACGCGGTGGGTTAGACTATGAGGATCTATAAACCTAGTGTTATGATACCAAGCTTGTCATGATCCAAGCTTAGGGCCTACACGTGACACAGCGGATGGGAACCTGAAGGAAACCCCAAACAAGCCCCTTAATTTATCATTACACATCATTGGTCGCAGAAGTATATAAAAACATTAAAGAGCAAGAATAGGGCAAAGAAGCTAAGGGAAAAGCTTACTCAATATCATAGTCAAGAGACAAAAGTCAAACTCATATCACAGATACATAACATGTCCAAGAACTACCTATACTACATAGATAAGAGCGGGGGCCAAGACAAAGCAACAGGGTTCACCCTCATATTTAAATAGGACATAAATAAGAGTGTCTCAATACATAATAAGAGAAACATAAACTAAGGTCCCCAAAGTGGAGGACTCACCAACTAGCTTGAATAACATCGAACTAGCCACGTGAAGGAGGATGATGATTAACTTGGGCACTGGTTCCTACATGGTGACATCATTTAGGCATACAGTATGTGTTAGTATGTTTGAATGTACTAAGTATGTAGGATGCAATACAACAAGAAATAGACATCATAATCAAAATGCATAATATTAAACAATAGGCATAATATAACAATATGACATGTATGATCAATTCTCAAGTAAAACATGCTTAAGTAACTCATGCTCATATAGGATATCATATGTGTAGAAGATACCAAGCTAGCTATTCAAGGTACAAACCCTTTGGTGGTTATGTGGTATAAACCCCTCACATGGTTGATGATAATCACACCTTATCAACCCGGTGGCGAAGTACAAACCCCTCAAATGGTTGATGAGCACAAACCTCCACTATGGTTACCGGGATCTTTTCTCCTCGGATCGGGTATGGTCTAATGCAACACTTTATATAGAGTATATCAGATAAATAAGCTTATTTTATCATCATATAGTCATTTATATCATATCTCATTCTTTGGACCTCAACTCCTCAAGAAACCACATCCGGACATTTTATCAAACACTTAGAGGGTGTGTAATGCAAGCATAAAATCATAAATTATAGAGATGAAACCATGCAAGAAAATCCATTGTAAAACCATCAACACCTTGCAACACCCTCAAGCAATATATATCAAAACCCCTCCTCAAATCTTACAATAGATCATTGATTTATAACTCAAAACATGGCAAAACAGTCACAACTGTGCATAGCTTTAACATATTGCGCAGTGAATTTCATAATTATCAAGACCCATTTATAAATCAACTTTAAATCATACAATTTAAGTAAAAGGAAGCTTGGATATCATGGGTTTAAGAAGCCCATGAAAGAAACCCACATACCTTAGCTTAGAGATGAACTTGGTGAAGATCGGAGATGGAGACTTGAACCTTGAAGAAGAACCTTAAAGGAGAACCTTAGCTTGGAATGAGGGTTTGGGATTTGAGTTTGGGGAGTGAAAATATGACTAAGTGTTTCAATGAGTATTGAAAAATATTTAGGATGATATAAGAGTGAAATTTGGCTAAGTATGGGTAAAGACATGTTTGGGAATACTTAGGTCCAAGACTTAGAAGTCTGGCACCGAACTAAAAAAAACAGTCCCCAAAATATACAGGGGCGCGTTGTGGAGGCAACGCGAAAACCCCACTTGAATTCGCACTTTGAAATTTCATAATTGCTAATCTTTCGCTCTTAAATTGGGGTTAGACCCTTTTCACCTAATTTCGACCCCTTGAACAAGAATATAAAATTGGATTTTCGAAATGACAAACGAATTTTGAGATATATGAAATTTAAAATTTTGAGCATTCCAAGGAGCATTTTTGGACACTTTTTGGGGATCGTTTCAGGTATGAGACCGTTAATAGAAATCTTATTATCCTTAACTATATGCTATTGTAGGAGAAAGGATCACCCATTAGTAAAGACTTGATTCCTTAGAAAGAGTCATCCGTCAGTAGAGGCTTGATTCCTTAAGTAGTTTTGTAGATTCACTTAGGCAATTATAGTTCTTATCTTGGCAAGTATGGATCGTGTCTTTTTGGTGTGTGAGGAAAACATCAAACTTCATTTTATATCTCACATGCATTTCTGATATGAAGAGTTGCAATAAATGAGGCATGGATTGTCTGATAATTTATCTCATTCAAATTTTTTAATCTTTCTCCTATAATCTTTGTTTTAGTATACTCGTCCGATAAACAATTCTAAACATATATTTATATAAATTTTTACCACTTTCTCAATTGCATAAATCTAGCAAATCCACGTAGATAGAACTTTTATCATAGACGTTGCAAAAGTAAGAGTCCTTCAATAAATAAATTACATTCAAATCCTACACATGGAAGAATATCATTTAAGGCTGAAATTATTATAGAAAAGGAATTCAAATTAACATTGGTAATGGAAATTACTTAATTAGTTTGTACAGGTTCAACAAGTAAATTAAATGATATTAAATCTCAAGTGTCTGATTAGCATTTGAATGTTGAAATACTGCCTACTTCACTTCTTCTCTAATAAAAGAAGGCTAGCGATCCGATGCAAATGCTCCTGTAGTTCCTTCCATACTACTTGATGGCTGAAAATTACTTAGACTTGCTTTGGATTGTGGTGCATACTTTAGAATCACACCATAAATAAGTTCTAGACCATCAACTTTCAGAACATTTCTGAGAAATCCAGAAGGTGGCACCAAGAACAAGGTCGTTCCACCAAATTCTGCAACCCATGCACGATCATGTGAAATCAAGTGGCTCATACACTCCATATATAAAGCAACATCAGATTCAGTATCAGGCAAGAAGGAAAGGATACTGAACCCAACAACAACATCGGCATAATGTTCAACTAACTTGTATAATTTCATTTTGTGGGAGAAATTAACTATGTCTGGACTGCAAAAAGAAAAGTGTTAGAAAGATCTCTCCTATGAGAAGCAAAGAGGAAAATAAAAACTATACTTACAATGTAATTTCCATCCTTTCTCCATAAGGAGTTTCACTGCAGCGAACATGACATATAAATTTTCCACACTTTGTGATTATGCCTCGCCATTTATAGTTATCAGGAATATCGTCAGGCATGCCTATCTGGGCTAGTTGGAATGAATTTTCATTGGGAACATGATCAGTTGTTGGGTTTATAGCTGGAGGAAGATACTCCATAAAACATTCGCTGAGTGAAAGTTCACTGCTTGCATATTCAATTGTGATTGTGGGATCATTGAAAAGGTTGCCTTGCAAGCTCTTTATAGTACGTTGTGCTTCCTCCACACTTCTAAAGTTAACCAAGGATAAATTTTCATAATAAAATATTCGTACCCAATTTATTTCACCAAACTGAATCATAGCATTATATAATTCATGTCCATTAACATTGACAGACCGTGGATAACGTATGCATAACACATTACTAGGTTGTCTGTGTGCTTGTTCTCCAATTTGCAACTGAAATGTTAAATTAGCTTTATTAAAAAAGAACTAAATGATAGGACAGATGACAATCATACATAACAAGACAAAAACAACAACATACTGCATTTTTTTTCTAATTTCTAAGAAACAAATTAGAAATTTTTCAAAAAAAAGGAGCATTACATGTTGCCTTGGGAAGCCAACATATATATTCTTTCGTTCCTTTAAATATCACTCTTCAATCCTCAAGGATAGTTACATTTTATATACTAATAAGGTATATAGAAGATTGTTAGTTCCTTTTTTTTAAAAAAAAAAAAAAAGAACACGTAATCCTTATTAATACCGATTAATATATATCAGACAAGATATCATAAATGACATATTTATTTTGATATTTTAATTTTATATATTTTAGCAAGTTTTACTTGTAAATAAAATATTTAAAAATTGAGCCATATTTCATATATAAGTTTTGTTTTCATTTGCAAAATGATTATTTTTATAAAATATATTTTGTTAACTTATATTTTACTCCCCCGTCTCATTTTATGTGACACTCTTTGACTTGACACAATGTTTAAGAAAAAAGGAAGACTTTTAAAATTTGTGGTCTAAAATTATTTTTAAATATTTGTGTGGTTGAGAATCATTTCATTAAGGGTGAAAGGGAAATTTTAAAGGTAAATTGTTTTCAATTTAAGTAAGGTAACATTCTTTTTGAGACAAACCAAAAAGGAAAGGGTGTCACATAAAAAGAACGAAGGGAGTAATAAATAAGACAGTGATTTTTATTATTTATGATAAATTCACATTATATAT
>JAOTQR010079724.1:0-10362 GCA_025774065.1 Solanum ossicruentum
ATTTGAGTTGTTACTTCATATGCAGTATTTCCTGCCTTACATATTCAGTACATTATCTCATACTAACGTCCCTTATGGGGAACCTGCATTTCATGCTATAGGTACAGGTGCTAGTAGATCTCCCCAATAGGAATACAGGATATCCAGCTACTGTTACGAAGCTCCAGGTTGCTCTGTAGCTTTGTGTGTGTCTAGAGCTTATATTTTTGTATTGTACAGTTAGTCGAGGTGGGGCCTGTTTCGAGCCTTATCAAATACTTTTCCTTATCTAGAGGCTTTGTAGGCTATGTAAATTAAAGTGTAGCCATATCTCGTACCTTAGACATTGTGGCCCCAACGTCCTAGCGATATGCGTTTCCTTTTGACTTGTTATTACTGTTTACTTTCTCAAAGGCATGTTGACTATAGAAACCCCTTATATTATGTATAGAAAGAGTATAGATATAGGTCAGTTCTCTCGGGCCTTATTGGCAACGGGTGCCATCCACCCTTAATGAGACTTGGGGTGTGACATAAGAGAACCATCCTTCTTCTTCACAAACAAAACTAGTGCACCCTAAGGTTATTGGCTAGGCCTATAAAAATCCATTTCCAACAAATTCCTTAATTTCTCTTTTAACTCCACCGCGGCCATATGGTAAGGAGGTATAGAAATAGGTTGATTGTCGAGAAGGAGATCTATGCCGAAATCTATTTTCCTTTGGGAGGAACACTATAAAGCTCACTAAGGAAGACATCAAGGAACTGATTAACCACTGTAAACGACTCTATCGGAAGGACTTTAGACTCCATATCCCTAACCCTTACAAGATGATAGAGACACCCATTAGATATCAACCTTTGGGTTTTAATACAATTGATAAATCTACCCTTGACCACCACACAATGACTCTCCCACTCAAGGACGATTCATTTTGGAATTGGAATTTCACCCTATGAGTTCTACAATAAATACAAGCATAATAGGCATGCAACCAATCCATCCCAAGAATGACATCAAAATAAACCATATCCAACTCACCAAAAAATCACAAAGAAAAATTTTATGCCCAATGTAAACAGGACAATTTCAGTAGAACTTTCTAGAAACAATTGATGCACTAATTAGAGGAGAAACCTCATAAGACTCACATAACAATTTCGGCTCAATGTTAAACATTTTTTCAATAAATAGGGTAACAAAAGAAAGCGTGGAACCCGGGTCTATCAATGCATACACAGTAAAAACAAAGACTTTTAACATATCAGAGATGACATCGGGCACCACATCACCCCCTTATATACCTTGGGGTGGCAGAACCGATTGGGCCTTTGGGCACCACCTTGTTGGCCTCCTCTCCCCAAAGGAACCACATTCGCACCCCGACCTTGTGGAAGAACATCTTTACCCTTATTTTCACTACGAGGACATCAACCTTCTTGTGACCACTTCTCCACAATTATAGAAAGCATTAGTGTCCCTCAAACATGGGCCACCATGGCCTCTACCACACCTTGGGCACGTAGCATTAGGAACCACACCACCATTACCTTGGACCCTTGCGTTGTCATTGGCAAACATTCTATTAGGAACATAAGAAGACCCTTGGCCTTGATGAAATCGGCCACCATTGGAACCTTGGAACGTACCATCCAAATGGGCCCTCTTGGCCTAATTAACCCTTTTCTTTTGCAACTTCTCCCCCTCAAATTTTTTGGCATATGTCATAAAGCTAGACAAATCCATGTCACATATTAACATGGTGGCATGACATTCTTCATTCACCAAATTGGATATACCCATCACAAACTTATTCATCCTATACCTCGGGCTGGCAACCAAGTGTGGAGCTTATTTAGAGAGATGGTCGAACTTGAGGACATACTCCCTCACACTCATAGACCCTTGCTTCAAATTCATGAACTCCATCATTTTGACCTCCCGAAGCTTAAGTTGGAAGAACCTGTAGAGGAATGCTGCCTTAAACTTCGCCTATAGAATCACATTGTTGATCCCCTTTACTCTATCTATTGAGTATACAATATATGGGCCACCCCCTTGAGTTGGGAAGCCACCAACTCCGCCTTCTGCACTACCCTAATACCTATAATCAATAACACTTTGTACACCTCATCAATAAGCTCTTGAGGGTCCTCATCATCTTTAGACCTATTGAACTCCGGTGGATTAATGTAGATGAAATCCCTTAACCTAGATGCCGAGTTGAAGAAGGAGGGGCTTAAGCCCCTTTTTTGACTTGATTAGTCATGGCTTGAGCTAGCAAGGTGAGAGCATACCAGAGCTCTCTGTGATCTGGTTGTTCTTCAAGTGTATGGGGACTTCTTCCTCTTGTATTAGGCATGATCTAAAAATGGAAAAGAATATTTGTGTTGGGGAAAACTTTACCTTAACTTCTATAGCATGACATAGAGTAAGAAGAAGAGAAACATTTCCTAAAACACCTCATGGCCTCTTACGCATAGTTATGGTGCATAACACAACCATGAATAATACTCTAATCAATGCGCTGTATTGGATGTAGAGGACAATTAACAAGCTAGTCCTCATATACAAAATATGTGATGACCCAAGCTTAGCGCCTAGACATGACACGGTGAATGGGAACCCGAAGGGTCCCCAAATGAGCCTCTTAAATTATCATTCACACATCCTTGGTCATGGAAACAAAGTAAAAAACATCAAGAGAGTACAATTAAAGATAGAGACTAAGAGAAGAGTTTAATAACATAAATCATAAAGAGTGAAGGCTCAAACATAATTACATCACTTGTCCAACAACACCTCTAACATAGATTGGATGGGGGCCAAGACAAACTTTTCGAGCTCACCCTTTTAGTGTCTGTGTGTTCATGGAGATAGGCTAATATTCCCGAACTTGAGGACTCACCACAAGCTTTCTTCAAGATGTAAATACTAGCCACGAGTAGGATGATCATGAGGAGCTTCGGTTCTAACATGGTAGCATCATGTAGGCATAGAGTATGCGTTAGTATGTTTGAATATACTAAGTATGTAGGATGCAATACGACAAGAGTTAGGCAACATAATCGAAATGCATAATTAGGCAATAAATGAGCATGTAGCAATATGGCATGCTTGAATATGCTTGAAGTAAGACATACTTATATAGAACATATTACATGTATAGTAAGAGACAATCTTTATAAAGTCCAAGGCCTACACCCCCTTGGAAAGGCAATGGAGGTATAAACCCTTCAATTGTTTGATTGTTGTCATACCCTACCAACCATGGTGATTGAGGTATCAACCCCTCAATTGATTTATAGTTGTCATACCCCACCATCTATGGTGATAACGTATCAACTCCTTAATTGGTTGATGGTTGTCATACCGTACCATCCATGGTGATGTGATATCAACCCCTCAATTGGTTGATGGTTTTCACACCCTACCATCCATGGAGATTGAGGTATCAACCCCTCGATCGGTTGATGTTTATAACACCCTATTATCCATGGTAATTGAGGTATTGCACCCCCTAAACAAAGTTTGGTCAACTTAAAACACTGTTGATATGTTTCACACAAACAACTCATATACATTTTCCTTTCATCTTAATAAAGTTATTTAACTCATAAGCCATGCATTACACCTTAAATAATTCAAGAATCCATAATCGAATATTATATCAAACACTTGGTGGGTGTGCGAAGCTATTATAAAACTATGCAATCCAAGAGTGAAATCATGCTACAAAACTTGAAGTAATTCACCCACCAACACGTGGTGAAACCCTCATGGAATATACATTGAGACCCTTCATCAATTCTCAAATTAGATCATAGATTAAGATCTAAAGTAACCTGTTTAAACAGTCACCCTTTTTATGAAATCCCAACATAGTTCTAGTCAAATTAATAATAAGAATACCCATTAGTAAATCAACTTAATAACATGCAATTTATGTGAAAAAGAAACTTGGGCACCATGGGTTGAAGGGCCAAGTGGTTGAAACCCACATACCACTACTATGGAGAATTCCATGATGAATATTGAGATGAGAACTTGAAGCTTGAGTAAATTCCTTTAAGATTCGAAATGAGTTTGGACCCCTGATTTTGAGTGAGATATTTATCTAAGTGTTTGACAAGGTTTTGGTGAATGTCTTGTATGATATGAGGTTGAAAATGACTAAGTGTAGTTGATTTTACGTATGGAGAGGCCTAGGGACAAGAGACAAATGCCTTGGGCTGAAACAAAAAATACTGTGACAAAAATAACATTGATCCGTACCCTGACTAGTCGCGCCAGAGGCGAGGATCATCTCTGTAAATCGCACTTTTTGGAAAACAAATTTTGATACGATTGTTCTAAATTCATGGTTAGATTCGTCCCTCACTCATTTTCGCCCTCTGATCACGAATATAATGTCATATTTTCGATATCACGTATGGATTTTCAGATATATAGAAATTACGATTATGGGCACTTCCGAGGCACATTTTTGGGCACGTTTTGGAGTCGTTTCAATATCTACCACTTGGGATCACTCATCCTCGAATGTCAAAGAAATGTATAATAAGAAGGATAACCATGAACAGAGTAGTCCCAACAAGAATACAACAATGAAACTAAACATCATTTCAAAATCTCAACGTATGTGTCAAAATCACTATGAACTTGTCAACATAAACATGAATGCATGCAATGACATAAGGGCTGATTCATAAGACTTGAAATCATATAGGGGACTTAGAATTAGTACATTAGGCTTGAGCAGAATGAAAGAGATAGGGCTATTACTTTTGCATGTCTACCTCGACTTCCCATGGGGCACTTTCAACTTGTTGGTTTCTCCAAAGAACCTTGACAGAAGCAACATATTTGTTCCTCAACCTCTTCAATTGTCTATCCATTTCAACTGGAACCTCTTAATTAGTCAAATTGTCTTCAAAAATACCCAAAACATCAAGAGGAACAATAGCACTTGGGTCACCTACACACTTTCTCAACATAGACACATGGAAGACCAGATGAACCAAGTCCACTTCACTAGGCAACTCTAACTCATACATCACCTTACCAATACTCCTCAACATTCTATAAAGACCGACAAATCTTGGACTCAATTTAACGTTCTCACCAAAACGAATCACACCCTTGACGGGTGAGATCTTCAAACTAGACCTAATCACCAACTTAAAATTCAAGCTCCCTTCTCGTTAGATCGGTGTAGGACTTTTTATGACTTTTGACTACTTTCAACCTTTCCGCAATCAACCTTACCTTTTCCATAGCATATATAAATAGATTTTGACCCAATAAAGTCATTTCCCCTACCTCAAACTAGACAATTGGGGTCCTACAATGCCTACCATAGAGAGCCTCAAAAGGAGTCATACCAATGCTAGAACAATAGCTATTATTATAAGCTAACTCAATCAATGAAAGATGATCATGCAAACTAACCTTAAACTCTAAAACACAATCTCTAAGAATATCCTCAAGAGTTTGGATAGATCTTATTGCTTGGCTATCTATTTGAGGGTAAAAGGTCACACTAAGTTTTTCCTTGGTACCAATTCCTCTTTGGAAGGACCTCCAAAAGTGAGAAGTGAATTGAGCACTATGATATGATATAATAGAAAAGGGAATCCCATGCAATCTAACTAATTTATTAATGTATAACCTAGCATAATCTTCGGCACCATATGTAGTCTTAACCAGTAGGAAATGAGCTTACTTTGCCATTCTATCAACCACAACCCAAATAGAATCAAAACCCTTTCTAGTCCTAGGTAACCCAACCACAAAATCCATGTTGATTTCCTCCCACTTCCAAGTAGGGATCTCTATTTTGGGTTAGGCCACCCCGCCTTTGATCCTCGACTTTAACTTGTTGGCATTTATGGTAAGTAGACACAAACTTAGGAATATCCCTCTTCATACCATATAATTGAAACACTTCCCTTAAATCTTTATACATCTTGGTAGAACTAGGGTGAAAAGAACTGGAAGAATTATGAGCCTCATCAAGAATCTTCTTTCTCAAGCCATTAACACTAGGCACACATAACCTACCTTTGTATTTAAGGGCACTATCTCCCCCTTGGGAGAAAACCTCCACCTTACCATCTCCCACCAAAGCATTCAACTCTAACAAGGTAGGGTCAAATTTTGCTTCACCTTCACCTCCACAACCAATGAAGATTTAGAACTATCAACAACCACTATGACACCATTTTCACCCTCTTCCAAACAAACCTCCAATATAGCCACCGATGGACCTCTTTAACCACCTATTTGCCCCTACCATTAACATGAGCAAGGCTATGCATAGACCCCTACTCAAAGTATCGGCCATAACATTAGCCTTTCCAGGGTGATAACGCACACTCATTTCAAAATACTTAAGGAGTTCTAACCACCTTCGTTATGTCAAATTGAGATCTTTTGTAGTGAACACATATTGGAGAATCTTATGATCAGTAAACGCATCAACATGCACTCCTTAGAAACAATGACACCAAATTTTCATAGTAAAAACCACAACGGCCAATTTAAGATCATGGGTAGGATAATTCTTTTCTTGAACCTTGAATTGTCTTAAGGCATAAGCTATCGGCTTACCATTTTGAATCAGAACATAACCCAAACCAATTCGTGAGGCATCACAATACACAACAAACCCTTCTAACTCTTTCAGTAGTTACAAGATAGGAGCGAAGATAAGCTTATTCTTGAAAGTTTGAAAACTCTTTTCACACTCATCAATCCACATAAATTTAGCCTTCTCTTAATTCAACTTAGTCATAGGAGAAGCACTAGAAGAGAACCCATTAACAAATCTCTGGTAATAACCTGCTAACCCTAAGAAACTTGTAATGTCTATTGGAGTCAAAGGTCTAGGCCAATTTCTAATCACCTCTATCTTTTTATGGTCCACCTTAATACCATCCCCCAACACCACATGAACTAGAAAGGCAACCCCTTGCAACCAATACTAACACTTCTTATATTTAGTGTACAATTTCTCTGCACTTAATTTTTGTAACACAACCTTCAAATGACTCATATGCTCCTCCTCACAGTGGGAATAGATCAAAATATTATCAATGAAAACCACCACAGAGAAATCAAGGTTGGGTTTAAAGACCTTATTCATAGTTGGTGGATTGGTCAATGCAAAAGATTTGAACACAAATTCATAATGCCCACACCTAGTCTGGAAGGCCATTTTGGGTATATCAAACTCCCTCACTTTTACTTGATGATACCCAGATTGAAGATCTATCTTAGAGAAGTTAACAACCCCATGAAGTTGGTCAAATAGATCACCAATCCTTGGTAGAGGATACTTATTCTTTATGGTGATACTAATAAATTGTCGGTAGTCAATACACATTCTAAGAGAACCATCATTCGTCTTCACAAACAACACCAGTGGAACCCAAGGTGATTGGCTAGGCCTAATAAACCCTTCTCCAACAAATACCTCAACTGCTCCTTCAACTCTTTTAACTCCTGAAGCGCCATACCGTAAGGGGGAATAGAAATGGGGTAGAGTATCGGGAATAAGGTCTATACAAAAGTCTATTTCCCTTTCGGGAGGAACACTGGGAAGGTCACTAAGAAAGACATCAAGAAACTCATTTACCACCAGAACCAACTCTGTAGGAAGGACTTTGGACTCAACATCCCTAACCTACACAAGATGATAGAGACACCCCCTATTATCTTTTCGATTTTAATGCAAGAGATAAACCTACCCTTAACCACCAAATTATAACTCCTCCACTCAAGGACGGGTTCATTTGCGAATTTGATGTTGACACTACGGGTTCTACAATCAATAGAGGCATAATAAGCATGCAACTAATCCATCCCAAGAATGACATCAGAATCCACCATATCAAACTATACAAGATCACAAGGCAAAATCCTATGCAAAGTTCAAACGAGACAATCGAAATAGACCTTTCTAGTAACAATAGATGCACTAATGAGAGTAGACACCTCATAAGACTCACATAAAAATTTGGGTTCAACATGAAACTTTTTGGCAACAAAAAGACAAACAAAAGATAGAGTGGCACCCGGGTCTATCAATGCATACACCAAAATCAAAGACTTTTATGATATCAGTGATGACATCGGGCACCTCATACACCCCTTGACTCCCTTGAAGAGCATAGAACTTATTGTGAATTTACGGAATCACCTTGTTGACCTCCTCTCCCCAAAGAACCCCATTTTTACCCTGGCCTTGTGAACGGACATCTTTACTCTTGTTTTGATTACGAGGATAATCAACTTTCTTGTGAACCACTTCTCCACAACTATAGCAAGCATTCGTGTCCCACATACATGGGTCACCATGGCCACTACCACATTTTGGACACATAGCATTAGGAACAATACCACTATCACCTTGGGCCTTTAGGTAGTCATTGCCAAACCTTCTTCTAGGAGTATGAGAAGACCCTTGGCCTTGATGAAACCGATCATCCTTAGGAGGCCCTCATGGCCTCATTACTCCTTCTATTTCGCAACTTCTCCCCCTCCAATTGTTTTGTATAAGTCATAAGGTAGGACAAGTCCATGTCATCTATCAACATAGTGGTACGACATTCTTCAATCACCAAATCGGATACACCCATCACAAACTTATTCGTCATAGACCTCAAGTCAGCAACAAAGTGTGAAGCATATTTAGAGAGTTGATTGAACTTGAGGGTATACTAGCTCCCACACATATATCCTTGCTTCAAATTTATGAACTATATTATTTTGGCCTCCATAAGCTCAAGAAGTAAGAACTGGTTGAGAAAAGCCGCGTTAAACTCTTCCTAAAGAATCACATTGTTGACCCACTTCTCCTCCTTCCATTAAGTATACCATATTTGGGCCAACCCCTAGAGTTGGTTGTAACACCCCACATTTTACATATACTAATGTTATGTGAATAATTCATGATATGGATTGGTCAAGGTAGCGTCAATTCTTGAAAGTACGGTGTTAATAGGTGATATGGGTGTCTAGTGCTTATGAGGGCCTTGTGTATATGCATTTTATGTTAAATTGAGGATATCACAACTCTAAAGAAAGTAAGGGAATTGAGGTGATTGTATGATTTAATAATCTAGTAGGTGATTCATCTACTTGCTTAGCTTGAATTGTTAACTAAACGGAGATGAGATTCGACGTCATTTTTTCCAAGTTCGATTATGGATAAAATCTATTTTAAGGGTGTAATTATATCCCATATTTTAGCATCATAAGTGGACTTCATTTTTAGCCCAAGAAAAGTCTGATAAAGGCCCAAGTGTAACACAAATCGTTTGACTATTTGGGCCAAAAATGAATTTGACAAGAATGCTAAAAACTGGCAGCCAAGTCCATCTGTATTGGCCCAAATTTGGGTACCAAGTTGCTGAAAACTTAGCCCAACTGACTTAGGTATTACTTGGTCAAAATACCCAAATAAATTCATCTAAAATAAGGCCCTTTAAGAGGGGATTATAAGCAGCAATTTTCAGCTCCCCATAGACTTAGAAAAAAGTTTCACCTTTCCTCATTTTCCTCTCTTCAGGTTTCTTGACACAACAAGCAGCAGCAAGGGAACTTCTAGGGTTATTGAAGAAAATATAAACCTTGAGTTTAAAGGTAGGTAAGTTTGCACATGTGTTTATTATGCTTTTCTTATGAAAAACGAGAAGTATATGTTAGTATGTTGGTACTGGAATTTCTGGACAGATTGTATGTTAAGCATTCTTGTGCAATTTTCTTGTTAATTAAGAGGTTTTTCTCTTGTTGGATGGCTTTATTATGAAGTAGTACTTATGTATTAAACATAGGTTGATGTTGCAGCAATGTGAAAAGGCTGATTAACCACTTTTACAGCCCATAACAGTGAGTGAGTATATGATATCGCAATTATGTGCTTCGTATGAACTTGTTGACTCTTGGAGAGCAAGCTGTTGCTTCACGTCCATAATAACTGATTTGTTGTTTTTCTGAAACTAGTTTATAGCTGGTTATATATATAAAGGTTGCTGGAACAGTTAGGTTAAGGTTGGAACCGATTTGGAATTGTTAAGGTTGAAATGCAGTGAAGGAAGGTAACGTTATGCTGTCCATTTTTAGATTGTGTGGAATTGTGATATGTTGTGCTTTATGGGCTATTGTAAGGCTTTTATGGCATTAAAACAGGCTGATGATGATGTGTATGTGTGAATATGTGTTGGAAAATATGATTAGAGATATAGAGGTTGGAAGAGTACGCTCGGGCTTATGAAAACTCGCTTGCTGTCCATGTGTTGGTTTGCTATGTATTTGGGCTGCCAAAGTGTGTCTATTGGCTGCTAATGCTACTTTTATCCCTTCCTATGTTGTAGATA
>JAOTQR010079725.1:0-41715 GCA_025774065.1 Solanum ossicruentum
TTGCAAACATGTTTTGTTATGAGCATTGATCATGCATGTCACATTGAGATTATGTATCTATTACTTATGATTATGCATTTTGACTATATTGGCTTATGTCTTGTTGCATTGCATCCGCATACTTATACATTCAAACATACTAACGCATACTCTATGCCTATATGATATTACCATGTAGAGGCCAGAGCACCTTTTGATCCTCCTCTACGTGGTTAGTTGATACTTCATAGATAAGCTTTGGTAAGTCCTCATGTCTGAGGACACTATCTACTATACTCTTGCTATTTTGAGACTTTTTTATGTTGAACAGTTGTTATTATGAGGATGAGCCCGGAGAGTATCTTGGCCCCTGCTCCATTCTATGTTAGAGGTATTATTGGATATTATGATGTACTTATGCTATGAGCTTGACTCTTTATGATTTTATGAATATCAAGATTTCCCTTAGTCCCGCTTCCCTTTTTATTATATCTCTTGTTATTGTTTCTTTGCTTCCGCGACTAAGGATGTGTGATTGATATGCTAAGAGGCTTATTTGGGTCCCTTCGGGTTCCCATTCGCTATGTCACATCTAGGCCCTAGGCTTGAGTTGTGACATATATACAACTTGGCATAATCTTCGACACCATAAGTGGTTTTGACCGGTAGAAACTGAGCCAACTTTGTCATTCGATCCACAACAAACCAAATAGAGTAAAAGTGTTTCCTAGTCTTAGGCAAACCAACCACAAAATCCATGTTGATCTCTTCCCACTTCCAAATAAGGATTTCTATGTCTTGGGCTAGGCCACCCGGCCTTCGATCCGGCTCTGACTTGTTTGCAATTGTGACATCCGGATATGAACTTGGTAATATCCCTCTTCATACAACCCCACCAATACACCTTCCTCAAGTATCTATATATCTTTGTTGAACAGGGGTGAATAGAGTAGGATGAATTATGGGCCTCCTTCAATATCAACTCCATTAAGTCATCAATATTAGGCACACAAAACCTACCTTGGTACCTAAGGGCACCATCTCCCCCTTAGGAGAAAACCTCCACTTTTCCATCCTTCACCAAGGACTTCAACTCGAGCAAGATGGGGTCAAGGTCTTGTTTTGAATTTACCTCCTTAATCAAGGAAGATTTAGAACCATTAACAACCACTACACCACCATTTTAAAGTTCATCTAACCTAACCCCCTACCTAACAATTAGTGATCTTCTCTAGCCACCTCTTTGCCACCATCATCAACATGAGCTATACTACCCATAGATACTCTACTTAGAGCATCAGCCACAATATTTGCTTTACCGGGGTGATAATGCACACTCATATCATAATATTTAATGAGCTATAACCACCTTCTTTATATAAAGTTAAGGTATTTTTGGGTGAACACATATTGGAGACTCTTGTGGTCGGTAGACACATCAACATGAACCCTGTACAAGTAGTGTCGCCAAATTTTCAAAGCAAATACCACGACCAACAATTCAAGGTCATGGGTGGGATAATTCTTCTCATACACCTTAAGTTGCCTAGAGGCATATGCTTTCACTTTACCATTTTGCATCAAAACATACCCCAAACTAATTCTTGAGGCATCATAATACCATAAACCCTTCCAACCCTTCTAGTAGAACCAAGATAGGAGCCGAGACAAGCTTATCTTTCAAGGTTTGAAAACTCTTTTCACATTCATCTGTCCATGCAAATTTTGCCTTATTTTGGATCAACTTTGTCATAGGGGAAGCAATAGAAGAAAAGCTATTCACAAACCTCCAATAATAACCCGCCAAACCCAAGAAACTCTAATATATGATGGATTCAAAAGTTTAGGCCAATTTCTTATCACCTTCGACTTCTTAGAGTCCACCTTAATGCCATCACCTGACACCACATGCCCTACAAAAGCAACCTCTCTCAACTAAAACTCACATTTTTCATGTTTAGCATACAACCTCTCCTCCCTCAAGATTTGCAACACCATCCTCAAGTGATTCACATGCTCTTTCTTACTATAGGAATAAATCAAGGTATCATCAATAAAGACCACCACAAACATGTCAAGGTAGGGTTTAAAGACCCTATTCATAAGATAGATAAATATAGCCAGTGTATTATCCAACCAAAAGGACATAAAAACAAACTTAAAGTGCCCATATCTAGTCGAGAAAGCTGTCTTGGGAATATTATATTCCCTCACCTTCATTTGGTGGTATCCGGACCAAAGATCAATCTTAGAAAGTTGACTAGACCCTTGAAGTTGTTCAAAAAGGTCATCAACCCTTGGTAGAGGGTATTTGTTCTTTATGGTAACCCTATTAAGTTGCTGGTAATCAATGTATATTCTAAGAGAACCATCCTTTTTCTTCACAAATAGAACCGGTGCACCCCAAGGTGACTTACTAGCCCTTATGAAATACTTCTCCAACAAATCCCTCAATTGATCCTTTAACTCCTTTAATTCCGCCGAGGCCATACAAAAAGGGGGAATGGAAATGGGTTGAGTATCGGGAAGGAGGTCTGTACCAAAGTCTATTTTCTTTTCGAAAGGAACACCGAAAAGCTCATCGGGAAAGATATCAAAAAACTCATTGACCACCGTAACCGATTCAATAAGAAGGACTTGACTCAATATCCCCAACCCTCACAAGATGATAGAGGCAACCTTTAGCAATCAACTTTTGGGCTTTAAGAGAAGAAATAAATCTACCGTTGACTACCACGTAACAATTTTCCCACTAAAGGATGGGCTCATTAGGGAATTGAAAACCCTATAGGTTCTACAATCAATAGAAGCATAATATGCATACAACCAATATATCCCAAGAATGACATCAAAGATCACCATATGTAATTCAACAAAATCACAAGGCAAGAATTTATGTAATATGAACACGGGACAATTTCTATAGACTTGTTTAGCAATAATGGACTCACCAACGGGGGTAGGCACTTCATAAGGCTAACACAATAATTTGGGATTAACATGAAGCTTTTTGGCAACAAAAGAGTAATGAAAGAAAGAGTGGCACCCGGATCTATCAATACATACACATCAAAATCGAAAACCTTTAATATACCAGTGACGACATCGGACACCTCATCTACCCCTTGCCTTCCTTGAAGAGCATAAAATCTATTTTGCCTTGGAGTGCCCCCTTGTTGGCCTCCCTTTTCCCTTGGACCCACATTAGCACCTTTTCCTTGTAGACGACTATCTCTTCCTTTGTTTTGATCGTGAGGGCAATCAATAGCCTTGAGGCCCATTTTACCATAATCAAAGCAAGCATTAGAATTTTTCAAACATGGACTACCATGATTTCTTCCATACTTTTGGTACTTAGGGTGAGTCATCCTACCATTACCACCTTGGAATCTTGGATTATCATTTGCAAATCTACTGTTAGGAGTATTGGAAGACCCTTGCCCTTGTGACTTGTGGCCTTGAGGAAACTGGCCACCCTTAGAACCTTGGACACCACCTTCAAAATGAGCCCTCTTGGAATCACCACTTCTTCCTTTTCTAAGCTTTCCCCCCTAGTTGCTTCACATATGTCATGAGGCAAGGCAAATCCATATCACTCACTAGCATGGCGGTACGACACTCCTCATTTACCAAGTCAGACATCCTCAACAAAAACTTGTTCATTCTAGTTCTATGGTCGGCCACCAAATGTGGAGCATACTTCGAGAGCTTGTTGCACTTGAGGGAATACTCCCTCACACCCATGGAACCTTACTTAAGGTTGATAAACTCCATCATCTTAGCCTTTCTTAGCTTGATAGGAAAGACCCGATTGAAGAATACGGTGTTGTCTTGAACTCTTCCCCGGGGATCACATATCATTCCCCTTCTCCAAATTTCATTGAGTAAACCAAATTTAAGCCACCCCTTTCAGTTGGTAGGCCGCCAACTCCACCTTTTCCTTCAATTTGTTCCCATGATAGGTAAAACCTTGTACACCTCATCTATGAACTCTTAGGGGTCTCATCCGTCTTAGACCCATGGAACTCCAGTGTATTCATTCTTGTGAAATCCCTTACCCTAGAAGCTGGAGTGGGAACATAAGCGGCTTGGGCCCCTTGGTTAAATTGGTTGGTCATAGTATGATCCAACATTGTAATAGCATCTCGGAACTCTTCTTGGGCTACCCCTCCACCTTAAGGAGCTTGAGGAGTGGGAGGGGCCGATTGCTCTTCGGGTAAACGGGCTCTACTTAGTCTCCCTCTTAGAATCGACATGATCTAGAAGAGCAAAGTGCATTCGTCAGGGGAAAAACCTTACACTTACATCTAAAGCACGATATAGATCATGAATAAGTGAAACATTTCCTAAAATGCCTCATAGCCTCCTATTCATAGTTGTGTCGCACTTTACAACCATGAATAAGATTCTAATCAATATTCTGTGTTGGATTCTGAGGACCATTAAAAACCTAGTGCTCTGATACCAAGGTTGTCATGACCCATGCCTAGGGCCTAGACACGACACGGCGAATAGGAACACGAAAGGACCCTGAACAAGCCTCTTAGCATATCAATCACATATCTTTGATCGTGAAAGCAAAATAAAAAATAACAAGAGATAAAAATAAAAAGGAAGTGTGGCTAAGGGAAGTCTTTGATAATCATAAAAGCATAAAGAGTCAAGCTCATAGCATAAGTACATCATAATATCCAACAACACCTCTAACATGGAATTGAGTAGGGGCCAAGACACTTTCTGGGATCACCCTCATAACAAAAACTGTTCAACATAAAGAAGTATCAATAACAAGAGTAATGTAGATAGTGTCCTTGGACGTGAGGACTCACTAGAGCTTATTTTTGAAGTATCATCTAGCCACATGGAGGATGATCAAAAAGTGCTTCGGTCTCTACATGGTAATATCATGTAGGCACAGAGTATGCGTTAGTACGTTTGAATGTACTAAGTATGCAGGATGCAATGCAACAAAACATAAGCCAATATAGTCAAAATGCATAATCATAGGTAATAGACATATAATTTCAAGATAGCATGCATGCTTAATGCTCATAATAAAACATGCTTGTAAATTATTCATCATGCATAAATATATATCATACATATGTGGGAAGTGACCTCAATCGACATAGACTAAGCAGCTACAACTTGGACTCCAAGGCCTGACACCCCCTTGGTTCAGGTGACCGGGCATGACACCCCCCGACGAAGTGTGGTCTACTTGCCAAGGAAAACCAAACATGATAATATGAACTAGATGGATCCACTAGTACAGCAAGGGTAATAATCATAATCCTATGGTGGTACATTGTTTAGAGACTAAAGAGTTTATGTAAGGACCCCTTGAGTCGAGCCCCCATCTTAAGCCTTAATCGATGCTAAGTCAAATCCCATAGAATACTTGAAATAATCATAACTTGTATAGCTTGTAAGAAACATGGGAACATAACATGAGTTGCTTTTGAAATATGCTTGACCTCTAGTAGTGAGCCTAACTTGAACATGAGAGTAGATTATAATCATACATGAACCTTTGCTTTAATATGAATGGCTCACAAGATGTAAAAACCTTGAAATAGGGCTTAGCTTTATACTTGTAAAATCATAGGTGCTTTTCATGAATTCAATACATACTTGAAAGCCCTTAATCATCATATAGTTACTTGACTTTTAAATCGTGACATAAATCATCAATATCTTGAGAATTCTTGACTTGACATTTTATCAAACACATTGTGAATTCATGATACTTGTTCAAAATCGTGCAATTCAAGAGTGGAATAAAATTTGTAAACTTAATGCAAATCAACCTACCAATCATGTAGTAAAACCCTCATGTAGGGTACCTTGAAGTCCATTACAAAAGCTCTTGATAAAGCATAACTTCATGGCTCAAAACATGCATAGTTCCAATAGATATAATCAAATCATGGTATAAGCTTGAAATAGATAGTCATGTATAATCAATCAATATTTCGATAAAACCTCAAAATAATTCATTCTCCTCTTTCATAATAAGAGATACCCATTAGTAATATAACTTGATATCATTCAATTTTCATGAAAAGGAAGTTTGGACTCCATGGGTGAAAGGATCCAATGGACAAAACCCATATACCTCAAACTTGAGTTTTCTTGAGATGAGCTCGAAGGAAATTTAGATTTTGACATGAATCCTTGAGTTCTAAAGTTAAGCTTGAAATCCTTGAATTTTGAATGTGATTTTTGGTTAAGTCTTGGAGAGATTTTTGAGAGGGTTTTGAGTGACATTGTGTTGCAAAATTTCCAAGTGTGACTGATTTTACTGAAACTACCCCAAAAGTGCCCGAAAATGTGCCTCAAAAGTACCCAGAATCATAATTTCTATATATCTTAAAATTCAGCATGATATCGAAAATACAATTTCATATTCTTGATCAGGGGGACAAATTGAGTGGGAGATGAGTCTAACCCTGATTTTAGAGCAAACAAATCTCAATTTCATTTTTCCAAAATTTTTATTTACAGAATTGATCCGCGATGGTGCAGCGACGCACTGCCATCGCGGACCTATGTAAATTTTGCCTCCACGACAGGTCGACGTCATAGACTAGAGGTGGACCTGTGTATTTTTTTGCCAGCGATTTTTATCTCAGTCCAAGGCTTTTGGCTCTTGGGCCTAAGTCTTCCCTTGCATAAACATACCTACACTTTGCCATATTTCACCTTCATTTCATACAAGACATTCTCCAATACTCAAATACTTAGAAAAACATTTCACCCTAAATTGAAGTTCCAAAACTAAATCTGGATCTTAAGGTTTTCATTCAAGCTTTAAGTCTCCATTTTAAATCTTCTTCAAGAAATTCTCCAAAGCTAAGGTATGTGGGTTTCAACCATTGGGTCCTTTCGCCCATGGTGCCCAAGCTTCTTTTTACCTAAAATTGTATGATTTAAAGTTGATTTACTCATGGGTCTTAATTATTATGAATTTCACTGAACACTATGTTGGGGTTTCATGGAATTATGATTGGTTTAGCATGTTTTGAGCTATGAATCTAAGATCTATTGTGAGATTTGATAAAGGATTTTGATGTATGTTGTTTGACAGTTTACCAAGTATCTATTGACGGTTTTACACTGAATTTTCTAGCATGATTCCACTCTTGAATTGCATAGTTTTACACTAGCACTACACACCCGCCGACTGTTTGATAAAATGTCTGGTTATGATTTATTGAGGAATTGAAGAACCAATGCATGTATTATGAGTTGAATAACTATCTAATGATGAACATAATGTATGTATATGATATAATCTATAGTGTTGGAAATTGACCAAGCCTCACTTGGGGGGTTGTATGTTGAGGGATTTGTACCTCGATCATCTCGCTCGGGACGTGCTAGGACCATGCAATCGGATTGGGGTTTTGTACCTTGATAACCATGTTAAGGGGTTTGTACCTTGGAAACCAGGTTAAGGGCTTTATACCTCACCAACCATGTTGAGGGGTTTGTACCTCATCAACCATGTTGAGGGGTTTGTACCTCATCAACTACATTGAGGGGTTTGTACCTCATTCGCCTCTCCAATGGGGTGGTAGGCATTTGATATTCACTAATAATTGTCTCTCCTTACATATGTATATGTTCTATGTAAGCATGATTTACTTCAAGCATTTTCCATGTATACCATATTGTTATATGCTACTCATTGCCTATACTTATGCTTTAAATTATGTTGCTTATCTCTTGTTGCATTGCATCCTACATACTTAGTATATTCAAATATACTAACACATACTCTATGCCTACATGATGTCACTATGTAGGGACCGAAGCCCCACTTGAGCATCTTCCAGGGACAATATTTATTATCTCATGCTATGTACTAAGACCATCTTTCTTTTATGTATGTATTGACTATGAGGGTGAGCCTGATTGCTTGACTCGGCCCTGCTCTTATCTACATAGTAGAGGTGTTGTTAGACATGATATGTATTGAGCCTTAACTCTCTTATTTTGATGTTTATGTCATGAAAGTATCACTTTAGCCCTCTTTCCCTTATTTGTACTCTTATATGTTGTTTAATTGCTACCGCGACCAATGATGCATAATGATATGATAAGAGGCTTGTTTGGGGTCCCTTCGGGTTCTCTATTCGCTGTGTCACGTCTAAGGCCTAGGCTTGGATCGTGACAAACATGGTATCAGAGCACTAGTTTGTTAATAGTCCTCAACATCCTACACACCACGTTGATTAGAGTCCTATTCATAGTCATATTGTGCACTACAATTATGAGTAGGAGGTTGTGAGACGTTTTAGGTAATGTTTTCCTTCTTCATCTTCTAATTCGTGCCATAGAGTTAAAGTAAGTTTTCCCCCTAACGATCGTTATTTTACTATGCTAGATCATGCCTAACACAAGAGGAAGTAGAGCCCGCACTCCCTAGGGACAACCAGCTCATGGTGAGCTTCGGGATGCTCTTACTTTGCTAGCACAGGTTTTCGCTAACCAAGCCAACCAAGGGGCCCCAACCCCTCATGCTCTTACACCGACATCTCGGGTGTGGGATTTTATAAGGATGAACCCACTAAAATTCTATGGGTCTAAGGTAGATAAGGACCCTCAAGAGTTCATTGATGAGGTCTACAAAGTGTTAGTGATCATGGGTGTTAGATCAGAAGAGAAAGCGGAGTTGACGGCCTACCACCTCAAAGGGGTAGCACAAATATGGTTTAATAAATAGAAAGAGGAAAGGGAATAAATAATGTGGTGCTTTTGGAGGTGTTCAAGGTGACTTTTCTTAATCGATTCTTCCCTCTTGAGCTTAGCGAGGCCAAGATGGTGGAGTTTACGAATTTGAGATAAGGGTCCATGAATTTGAGGGAGTATGCCCTCAAGTTCAATCAACATTTTAAATATGCTCCCCATTTGGTTACTGACCTAAGATCTAGAATGAACAAGTTCATGATGGGTGTATCCGATTTGGTGGGTGAGGAATGCTGGTCCACTATGTTGATTAGTGACATGGATTTGTCTCGTTTGATGACCTATGCAGAACAAATAGAGGAGGAAAAATTAAGTAAGAGGAGGAGTAATGAGGCTAAGAGGATCCATTTTATGGGAAAATTCCAAAGTCGAAAGGGTGGACGATTCCATCAAGGCCAAGGGTCTTCTTATGTATTTAATAAGATGGTTTCCAATGACTTTCCAAGGGCCCAAGGTGTTGGGGGTGAGGTTCCTAATAGTGGGTGTCCAAAATGTGGTAGGGGTCATAGTGGCCCGTGCTTGAAGGGATACTAATTCTTGTTATAGTTGTGGGGAAGTTGGACATAATGTGATAGATTGCCCTTGAAATATCAACAAGGGTAAGGACGTTCATTCATGAGGTGCTATTTTTGTTTCTTTTGGGTGAGGTGGCCGACAAGATGGTGCCCTAAGGCATAATCGGTTCTATGCCCTCCAAGGGAGGCAAGGAGTTGAGGAGGTTCCCGATGTCATCATTGGTATGTTAAAAGTCTTTGATTATGATGTGAATACATTGATTGATCTGGGTGCCACTCTTTCTTTTGTTACCCCTTATGTTGCCAAAAAGTTCCATGTTGAGCCTGAATTGTTTTGTGAGTCTTATGAGGTGTCTACTCCTATTGGTGCATCTATTATTGCTAGAAAGGTTTATAGAAATTGTCTTGTTTTCATTTTGCATAAGAGTTTTCCTTGTAATCTTGTTGAGTTGGAAAAGGTGGATTTTGATGTCATACTTGGGATGGACTGTTGCACGCATATTATGCCTCTATTAATTGTAGAACTCATAGGGTCAAATTCCAATTCCCAAATGAGCCTATTCTTGAGTGGGAGAGTCATGATATGGTGGTTATGGGTAGGTTCATCTCTTGTATTAAAGCATGTAAGTTGATCTCTAAGGGGTGTCTCTATGATCTTGTGAGGGTTAGGGATGTGGAGTCTAAGATCATTCCTATAGAGTCAGTTCTGATTGTAAATGAGTTCCTTGTTGTCTTTCCAAATGACCTTCCTGGTGTTCCTCCCAAAAGGAAAATAGATTTTGGTATAGAGTACCTTCCTAATACTTAACCCATTTCTATTCCCCCTTATCGTATAGCCTCAGTGGAGTTACAGGAGTTGAAGGACCAACTGACAGATTTGTTGGAGAAGGGTCTTATTAATCACCTTGGGGTGCACCGGTGCTGTTTGTGAAGAAGAAGGATGGATCCCTTAGAATGTGTATTGACTACCGGCAACTCAATAGGGTCATCATAAAGAATAAGTATCCTCTTCCAAGGATTGATGATTTGTTTGACCAATTGCAAGGAGCTAGTCACTTCTCTAAGATTGATCTTCGGTCTGGGTATCACCAAGTGAAGGTGAGGGAGTGTGATATTCCTAAGAAAACCTTCCAAATTAGGTGTGGGCATTATAAGTTTGTTGTGATGTCTTTTGGGTTGACTAATGCACCATCCATCGTGGATCTTATGAATAGGGTCTTTAAACTCTACCTTGATTTGTTTGTTGTGGTCTTCATTAATGATATTTTGATCTATTCTCATAGTAAAGAGGAGCATAAGAGTCATTTGAGGGTAGTGGTACAAATATTGAGGGAGGAGAATTTGTTTGCTAAGTATGAGAAGTGTGAATTTTGGTTGAAGGAGGTTGCCTTCCTAAGTCATGTGGTGTCGAGGAATGGTATAAAGGTGGATCATAAAAAGATGGATGTGATTAGAAATTGTTCTAGACCATTGACCCAGTCAGATACTAGGAGCTTCTTGGGCTTAGCGGGTTACTATCAGAGGTTTGTGAATGGCTTCTCCTCTATTGCTTCTCCTATGATCAAGTTGACCCAAAAGAAAGCCATATTTATATGGTCCGATGAGTGTGAAAGGTGTTTCCAAAAATTGAAGGATAAGCTTGTATCTGCTCCTATTTTGGTACTACCGGAAGGGCTAAAAGCGTTTGTTGTGTATTGTGATGCTTTTAGAGTTGGTTTGGGTTGTGTTCTAATGCACAATGGTAAGGTGATAGGCTATGCTTCTAGAAAACTCAAAGTGCATGAAAAGAATTATCCTACTCATGATTTTGAACTAGTAGCCATGGTATTTGAATTAAAGATTTGGCGTCATTATTTGTATGGAGTGCATGTTGATGTGTTCACCGATCATAAGAGTCTCCAATATATCTTCACTCAAAGGATCTCAACTTGAGATAAAGAAGGTGGTTGGAACTTCTTAAGAACTATGATATAAGTGTGCATTACCATCCTGGTAAGGCTAATTTGGTGGTCGATGCATTGAGTAGGGTGTCTATAGGTAGCCTAGCTCATATTGATGGTGGTGGTAAAGAGGTGGCTAGGGAGGTCCATCAGTTGGCTCGATTGGGGGTTAGGTTGGAAAAGGTTGATAATGGTGGTATTGTAGTTGTTGATGGTTCAAAATCTTCCTTGGTTGATGAGGTAAAAGAAAAGCAAGATCTTGATCCCGCTTTGTTGGAATTGAAGGCATTGGTAAAAGATGGTAAAGTGGAGGTTTTCTCCCAAGGGGGAGATGGTGCTCTGAGGTACCAAGGTAGGTTATGTGTACCTTGTGTTGATGGCTTGAGTGAGAAAATCCTTGATGAGGCTCATAATTCTTCTTATTCTATTCGCCAGGTTCTACCAAAATGTATAGAGATTTGAGAGATGTGTATTAGTGGAGAGGCATGAAGAAGGACATTGCCAAATTTGTATCCGATTGTCATAGTTGCCAACTAGTCAAAGCCGAGCACCAAAGACCAGGTGCCCTAGCATAAGACATAGAGCTTCCTACTTAGATATGGGAGGCGATTAGTATGAATTTTGTGGTTGGGTTTCCCAAAACTAGAAAGAGTTTTGATTCCATTTGGGTTGTGGTTGATAGGATGACGAAATCGGCTCACTTTCTACCGGTTAAGGCCACATATGGGGTTGGAGATTATGCTAGGTTGTACACTCATGACTTGGTGAGGTTGCATGGGATTCCTTTGTCCATTATACCGGATATCAGTGCTCAATTTACTTCATATTTTTTGAGGTCCTTCCAAATGGGTCTTGGCATAAGAGTTAAACATAGTACGACCATTCACCCTCAATTGGATGGCCAAGCAGAAAGAGCTATCCAAACACTTGAGAATATGCTTAGGGCTTGTGTATTGGTGCTTATGGGTAGTTGGGATGATCATTTTCCATTGATTTAGTTTGCCTATAACAATAGTTATCATTCTAGCATCGGTATGACTCCTTTTGAGGCCCTCTATGGTAGATGTTGTAGGTCACCGATTGGTGGATTGAGGTTGGAGAGGTGGCATTGTTGGGTCCAGATCTGATTATAGAGGCTCTTGAGAAGGTTACGATGATTAATGAAAGGTGGAAGACGGCCCAAAGTTGCCAAAAGTCCTATGCCGATGTGAGGAGGAGGGATCTTGAATTTAAAGTTAGTGATTGGATCTACTTGAAGGTGTCACCTATGAAGGGTGTGGTTTATTTTGGTATGAAGGGCAAGTTGAGTCCAAGATATATGGGTCCTTATAGGGTAATAAGAAGGATTGACAAGGTAGCTTATGAGTTGAAGTTTCTTAGTGAGATGGATTTGGTTAATCCGATCTTTCATGTATCCATGTTGAGGAAATGTGTTGGAGACCATAATGCTATTGAGCCTCTCGATGTTATGGGTGTTGTTGAAGACAACTTGACTTATGAAGAGGTTCCAATACTTGACTTATGAAGAGGTTCTAATTCAGAAAAAATTTAGATAGACAAGTGAAAAGTTTGAGGAACAAGGATGTGGCTTCCGTTAAGGTCATTTAGAGAAATCAATAAGTTGAAAGTGCTACTTGGCAGGCCGAAGCGGACATGCAAAAGCAATATCCTTACCTTTTCCATCCACCAAAGCCTAAGGTATTAATCTAAGTCCCCTATGTGATTTTAATGTTATATTTCGGCCCTATGTCATTTGCATACATTTATATTTAAATTGACAAGTTCATGATGATTTTACACTTATGTTGAGATCTTTGAAATGATGTTTAAGTGCATTGTTGATCCTTATGTGGGATGAAATTGTCATGTCTACATCTCTTATATACGTTTCTTTGACGTTCGGGGACGAATGGTCCCAAGGGGGAGATATTGAAATGACCTCAAAATGTGCCCAAAAATGTGCCTTAGAAGTGTCTAGAATCGTAATTTCCATATATCTTAAAATCAATGCATGATATAAAAATTCGACTCCATATTCTTGATCAGGGGGTCAAATTGAATAGGGAATGGGTCTAACCCCAATTTTAGAACAAATAAATCGCAATTTCATTTTCCCAAAATTGTGATATCCAAATCGGTCTGTGATGGTGTCGCGATGCATAGTTATCGGGGACCTATATAAATTTTGCCTCCGCGATAGGACGAGATGTGGACCTGTGTATTTTGTTGCCAATGATTTTTATCTCGGCCCAAGGCTCTTGGGCCTAAGTCTTCCCATGCATAAAAATACCTATATATTGACATATTTCACCTTCATATCACAGAAGACATTCCCCAATACTCTCTTGAACACTTGGAAAAATATTTCAACCAAAATTCAAGTCCCAAAACTCAATACGAATATTATGGTTTTCATTCAAGCTTTAAGTCTTCAAATCTTCTTCAAGAAATTCTCCAAAGCTAAGGTATGTGAGTTTCAACCATTGGGTCCTTCCACCCATGGTGTCCAAGCTTCCTTTTACCTAAAATTGCATGATTTAAAGTCGATTTACTCATGAGTCTTACTTATTATGAACTTCACTTCACACTATATTGGGGTTTCATGAAATTGTGATTGTTTTAACATTTTTGAGCTATGAATTTAAGATCTATTGTGAGATTTGATGAAGGATTTTGATGTATGTTGTTTAAGGGTGTTATTAAGTATCTATTGATGGTTTACACTGAATTTTCTAGCATGATTCCACTCTTGAATTCCATGGTTTTACACTAGCACTACACACCCTCCAAGTGTTTGATAAAATGTCCAATTATGATTTTTGAGGAATTGAAGGTCCAATGCATGTCTTATGAGTTCAATGACTATATGATGATGAAAGGAATGTATATATGAGATATTATCTATAGAGTCGAGAACTAACCAAGCTTCAGTCGGGGGGTTGTATGCCCGGGTAACCATGTTGAGGGGTTTGTACCTCGATCGCCTCGCTCGGGAGGTGGTTGGTCAGTGAAATCGGATCAGGGGGTTCGTACCTTGATAACCATATCGAGGGGTTTGTACCTTGGTAACCATGTTGATGGGTTTGTACCTCATCAACCACGTTGAGGGATTTGTGCCTCATTAACCATATTGAGGGGTTTGTACCTCATTCGCCTCTCGAAGGGAGTGCTAGGCCTGAAATATTCACTGATAATGGTCTCTCCTTACACATATATGTTCTATGTAAGCATGATTTACTTCAAGCATCTTCCATGCTTGCCATATAGTTATATGCTACTCATTGCCTATGCTTATGCATTTTGATTATGTTGCTTATCTCTTGTTGCATTACATCCTACATACTTAGTATATTCAAACGTACTAATGCATACTCTATGCCTACATGATGTCACCATGTAGGGACCGGAGCCCTACTTGAGCATCTTCCTCCACGTGGCTAGTACGATTTCTCTCAAGCTAGTTAGTGAGTCCTCTATTCCGGGGGTAATATCTATGATCTCATGCTATGTACTAAGACTATCTTTCTTTTATATATGAATTGACTATGAGGGTGAGCCTGGTTGTTTGTCTCGGCCCCCACTCTTATCAATGTAGTATAGGTGTTGTTGGACATGTTATGTATTGAGCTTTGACTTTCTTGTTTTGATGCTTATGTTATGAAAGTATTCCTTTAACCTTCTTTCCCTTATTTCTACTCTTATTATATTGTTTAATTGTTTCCACAATCAATGATGTGTAATGATATGTTAAGAGGCTTATTTGGGGTTTCTTCGGGTTCCCCATCGCCTTGTCACGTCTAGGTCCTAGGTTTGGATTGTGACATTCACGCTTAAGTGGGCATGGGGCTATGACCCCAATGCCCTTGGCCAAAACAGGAAAAGTAAGGAAAATATTAGAATGGTCCACGTCTGGTCCGCAATGCAGACCCAATGCGAAGAAGAAAATATAGAGCTCCGCGCCTCTGGCACGTTGCAGCCAGGGCGCGGATGCACTCTAGAAATTGGAAATTAGTGAAAAATATTTTTCACTATTGGTCCTCTAAAATGCGTGTTATATCCATTTCCCACTCAGTGTTTCCTCCTGAATGAGAATATAAAGTTGGATTTTCGATATCTTGCATGAATTTTGCAATATATGAAAATTACAATTATTGGCGTTTTGAAGTACATCTTCTAGGCTTTTCATAAAGAGAAGTGCTCAAGAAATCTCCGTTAGTACCTCACTAAGTCCAAGAAACTCCTAATATACATTGGAGTCAAGGGCCTAACTCAATTTTCACCACTTCTATCTTCTTAGGATCTATATTAATCCCTTCACTTGACACCACATACCCTGGAAAAACAACTTCTTTCAACCAAAATTGACATTTATCAAACGCAACAAACAACCTTTCATCCCTCAAAGTTTGCAATACTACCCTCAAATAATTCATATGTTCTTCCTTACTCCGAAAGTAAATCAAAGTATCATCTATGACACCACCACAAATATGTCAAGGTAGGGTTTAATAACCTTACACATTAGATCCACAAATATTCCCAATGCATTATATAGGATAGATGACATCACTACAAATTCGAAATGCCCATATCTAGTTCAAAATGCCATCTTAGGTATATCATACTCTCTTACTCTCATTTGATGATACCCAGACAAAAGATCAATCTTGGAGAAGTAACTAGCCCTTTGTAGTTAATCAAATAGGTTATCTATCCTTGGTAGAGGATACTTATTGTTTATGGTGACCTTATTGAATTATCAGTAATTGATGCACATTGTAAGTGAGCCATCCTTTTTCCTCATAACAACTCTAGTACACACCAAGGTGACTTTCTAGACCTTAGAAAACCATTCTTCAATAAATCTTTCAACTGATCCTTTAGCTCCTTTAGTTCCATCGAGGCCATATGGTAGGAAGAAATAGAAATGGCTTGTGTATCGAGGAGGAGGTCTATACCAAAATCTATTTTCCTTTAGAAAGGAATGCTAGGGAGTTCATTGGGAAAGACATCAAGAAATTCATTGACCACCAGAACTGACTCAATAGGAGGAACTTTAGACTCAACATCCCTAACCCATATAAGATGATAACTGCAACCCTTAGAAATAAATTTTCAGGCCTTAAGATAAGCGATGATCCTACCCTTAACCAATAAATTATGACCTTCTCACACAAAGACAAGCTTATTAGGAAATTGAAATCCAACTTTGCGGGTTCTACAATTAATGGAAGCATGATATGCATGTAATTAATCAATCCCAAGAATGATGTCAAAATCTACCATGTCAAGCTCAACAAAATCACAAGTCAAGAATTTATATAATATAGACATGGGACAACCTGTATAGACTCTTTTAGCAACAATAGACTCACCAATGGTAGTAGACATCTCAAAGGGTTCATATAACAATTCAGGATACATATGAAGTCTATTAGCAACAAATGGAGTAATGAAAGAAAGATTGGCACCTGGATCCAATAAAACATACACATCAGAATCATAAACCTTTAACATATCAGTAACAACATCAAGCGCCTGATCTACCCCTTACCTTTTTTGAAGAGCATAGAACTGGTTGTGACGTAGAGCACCCCCATGTTGACCACCTTGTGCCCTTTGATCACCATGGGCATCTTCTCCTTGATGATGACCATCACTTCTCTTGTTTTGAGCATAACGACAATCAACAATCCTGTGGCTTACTTTGCCACACATATAGAAAGCATTTGAGTCCCTCAAATATTTGCCACCAAGACTCCTTCCACATTTTGGGTACCTTGGATGAGTCATTCCACCATTTTATCCTTAAGCTTTAGGGTTGGCAACCCTATCATTGGCAAACCTTTGATTTTGAGCATTAGTTGATCCTTGGCCTTGAAATTTGTGGCCTTACTGAAAAAAATAAACCTTTAGTACCTTGAAAACCACCATTATATCAAGCCCTCTTAGAATCCCCACTGCTCTTCTTTCTTAGCTTTTCTCCTTCAAGTTTTTCAACATAAATCAAAAGCCGAGATAGGTCCATATCACCCAAAAACATAGTGGTGCAACATTCTTCATTGACCAAGTTGAATATTCCCAACACAAACTTGATCATCCTTGCGTTAGAGTGGACAACCAAGTGAGGAGCACATTTGTAGATCTTGTTGAGCTTAAGGGAATACTCCCTTAGACTCATTGAGACTTTCTTGAGACCATGATAATTATAGTACTTGGAGTATGCACATCAAGTACTAATTGATAGGACAAGATTTATGGGAGATTGTTGGTGGTGAAGAAGTAAGTCTTCCAACTGAGAAAGAGTTGTTAAAGAAATGAAAAAATAAAGTGGGTAAGGCTTTGTTCACCTTAACGGTGTCGGTAGAGTATGAGTTTTTGTAGTACATAAAAGATGTAAAAACTCCTAAGGAGGCATGGGACTCCTTGGTGACACTTTTTGCAAGAAAGAATGAGCTCATGTCAATCAAACAAGGAGCTATGACTGTGAGGCAATATTTTAACAAAGTAAAATTAATTTGTGAAAATATCTCTAAACTAGACCCTGAAAATTCAATGAAAGATGCAAGGATGAAGCAAATTATTATTCATGGGTTGAACCCAAAATATAAAAGCCTCATCACAGTAACTCAGAGTTGGGCAAAGGAGCCAAAGATAATTGTATTGAAAAATATATTAGTTGATCAAGAAGATCTAGACAAACAAATGTCTGTAGTTTCAATCAATGAGGATGAAAATGCTTTGTATGCTAAAAGAGGGGCAAGATTTAATTTTTCAAGCAAACTAGCAGGAAGATTAAAATTCATCATACCAAAAGGTTAGTCCTGGCACGTACCTCACATTTGGTCCCTAAGCAAGAGCATCTACAGTCCTTAACTGTGACTTAAGCGGATACTCCTTGTATTTCGGTTCTTGACTGCGTACTACAACGTCACCAACAATGTAACTTCATGAAAGCGCTAGCTCTAATATATCGGTCCTTGACTGAACCGCTCTGATACCACGTGTTGAAATGAGTGGGTAAGAGTATTTTATTAATGATGGGCAAAGTTATATAAACAAACTTATTAGCCCAGTATTGACCGAATACAAGCAAAAATACCGAACACACTTTTCTAATTTTTCTCACTTTCACTTTAGTATTTCAAGGCCTTTGTATTTGGCTAGATTGTGCACTCAAATAGAGAGACACTCCTCCTATTTATAGCCAACTACATGAAACTTTCTAGAGCTAGGTAAATATTATTTAATTAATCTGAAGTTCCAGCTTCATCTAAATAATTAAATATACTATATCTTTCTAGACTTGCAATATATTTTATTTGGCCTAGAAAATGATAGATAATTCTAAAAAGTAAAAGAAAGTATTAATTATTTTCTTTAAATGTCTAGTGTGCCACTTCTTGATAATTGGATCAGCTCTTTGAGAACACTTCACTTTGAGAAATGTACCTCATGGATTAAAAATCTATCATTGCTTGTATTATAAAGTAAAACATATATCTTTCAGGTTTTTCATACCAATTCCACCCTCCTCGCATGAAAAAACTAAGTATTTTTAACGATGTCCAATGATATTTTCTCTCTTCATTGTCCCAACTCCAAAATAAAACAGTAATAAGGTACTTGATTTGTTTGAGAATCAATATATAAAGGACATCCTAAATAGGTTATAGGACTAATAGTGTTTGAAGTTTATTTGAAAAATACAATTAAGCTTTATAGATATAGAAACCTTAAACTCTTTGATTTATTGAAATGTCTCTTATAGTGGAGATTAACCAATCGAATATTGTCAAAATGTCAATTTTACTAGGAGTTCTTTTTACAAAATTTTTCCTATTAAGATTTTAGTGACAAACATTATCTATTAGCAGCCATTAGAAAAAGTGTTGTAAAATATATTTACTTTAGATGTCCACTAAAAAATTATTAAAAATCCTCCCTTCCTATCTCCATTGTTTTTCTCAATTTTGAAGAAAACCACTACCATCACTATTATCTTTGTAACCTTACACCTTCATATCCTTCTACATTATCTCAATAGACATTAAATAAGGTGCTTCTTGGAAGAAAACCCAAGATATTAGTGATTTTGAAATATGTACTGATTGAGTAGGTGAGCAAAAGTGGAATTTAGAATGGGAAAAATCAATGACCCTAAGTAGGAGAAAGGAGGATTATCAAAGTGACTCGATGAGCCCAACTTTCACCACCTTCTGGGTTGATCTTTGATCCAAGGGTTACTGTAAATTTCAATGATCAAAGATGTTCACTCGGTTGATCCCCAATGTTGTTTGGCTATAAAAAATTTGACCGCCCTTTGGTGCAAAATCTACCCTAGATATTCTATAAGTTTTGATGGTCAAAATGCATTCAGAGGATCCCCCAATATTTTCGGCGATGTAAGTTGGCATCGCTGAATCGTACCAGTTGACTAACCTTTTCGATTTAAAAAGAAATATCTAAGGTATTTTGAATGTCCTTCCTTTATTATTGCTATCATATCATTCCACACACAAGTAGAATAAATTTTCAATCATTTGTTCTTGTTTTTTAGTGTCATTTTCATCTCTGACTCATCAAGGCCATCGTTGTTGTGCTCTAACCCTTAGTTGATATGTTTCTCATTTCTTTATTTTCAAATTTCATTAGACTTTGGGCATGATTTCTTAAAATTGATTGAATGTTTATTATAGGTTGTTGTTTGTGAGTAGAACTTGATTCGTTGGGTTGATTCTAATCATTATTATGCTTATTTTTGAAACTCTGGGTTTCAATTGGGTATTATGCTATTGCTGTGCTAATTTATTCCCATGAATTGAATTGAACTTGTTTGGCTTTTGGGTTCTATGTATAATTGTTATTATTGATACCTATTTTATGACCGTGAGCAATCCGAGTCAGTTTGATTTTGTCATTGTTGAAACATGGGACATGTGTGACAAATGTGAATTTGTGGGCTTGAATTTTACGATTGTTAGGTGTTTGATTATTTACTCTACATGTTGAGATATAAGGTAAAGTCTGAGTAGCCATGTTTGACTAAACAACTTGAACTTGCCCAATAATTAAGAAAGTGACATCTTTCTTAAGGGTAGTCATTGTTAGGTTAAATTTGTGCTAAGTGCATGAAATCTGAGTGCTGTAAGGCTTAATAATATGCTATGTTGATTGCATCTGTGGCATGCATTGTGAGGTTACCCTCACAATGTTTATAAATTGCTTCAAATTTGAAATTTTGAGGTATGTGGTATACTAGTCATATTCAGCGATGGACATTTAGTCCACTGAATTGACTAGGCATACTGCTATTTGGACACATACATCTCCTTTTGAAACATGTTTAGGTGTAATAGATTCTGTCAACTTAGGCGAAGGACATTTAGTCCGCTGAAGTAATTCGGCGAAATGTTTATTTTCATATCTGCTTGCCGAAGTTGATAAGACATTGGGCAGTTAGACTCAGTGAATTTCGGTGATGGTTAATTAGGCCACTGAACACATTTGTCGGTCCACTGAACATTTTCGATGGGCTAATTGAGCAAAGCCTGAGAGAAATTCTTTTTGTCATATTTTGCATTCGTTCTCTTGTGCTTTATTTTGACACATGCTTTTTGTATGTTTTGCAACTATGCTGAGAAAAAAAGACCTAATGTTTAGAGGAGCTTTGGCTAGAGTTGCTCATGAAGTGGGTTTAGCCAAAAGTGAAGCTAAACAATGCCAGGGAAGACAGCATAGAGAGATGCAAAGTAAAGGAAAAAGAAAAGTGGTAAAATTAAGGACCCTAAGGATGAAGAAAATGGGTCCCTTCATATAGAATAGATGAATTCTGAATGGGAAGAACGGGGTTCGAAACCCCGTCCATGATCTTACCCCTACTGAGTCAACCACCAAGCATCACTACATAGAGGAATAATCAAAAGCATCTGAGGATCCTCTTCTTCAAACTTCAAAAGTCATTCATCAAACAATTGCTCCTCGACATCTCAATAATTGAAAGTAGTTAGGTTGAAGACAACTTTTTAGAAGAGTAGACTATATACTAACAAGGTTGTTGATAGGTCCTTAAAGGTGTGGGAAATAATACATTTCCATAGATCTCAAAATGACTTACAACACCTCAGGATCCATACGTTCCAAGTTAGGTTAGAGAGTTTTTACAAGGCCTATGTTAGGATTGTCCCGAAGAGCAAAACCCGAGTTTAAATTGTTCATAAGCTGGTTGATGTGATTGAGGTTTAGGGTGTTCCTTTTACTTTTAATGAGATAGAGATAAATAATATTTCAGGGTGCACTTATCGACTACATCATGACCTGGTTGACAAAATTGATAAAATAATCTTGATGATTTGAAAAGGTGGTTGGCTCCACTGATCAGCAATACTGCCCCTACCTGGCTTGAGGAGGGGCTCGTGATTGAAAAGAATGAACTAAATATTCTGGCTCATTACTGGTTTGGATTCACCAACAACAATCTAATGTCATCCAGAATAAGTCCATCCTTTGACTCCACAAAGTGATTTGGTGGAGTGCACATGGATTAGAGGTCATTTAATCTTGGCTTGATTATCGCCTCAGAGATTTTAATGAGGGCCAAGAATTAGTAGATATCTCTTTCATTCCCTAGATTGATTATGGCTTTATGTAGAAGAGCAGGTATTCAATTTGTCCAGAAGATCAACGTTCAAATCACCCCATTGGCTTCCACCTATATTCATAAATTGAAGAAGAAAAGGGGGCAAGAAGGGCGCTGACTGATACTTCGCTTTCTATTGATGCTTAGTAGTTGGATACCGGTACATTAAAGCATACACATGCTATAGGTCTGCCTCCTAGTGCTACTCTGACCCTATCATCTCCTACACTGGCACCATTACAATTAGAGGGTCCTACTTTTCGACCTCGAATTGCCCAGGCTATCATATTTTAGTTGGCCTATTTGACCAAGTCCATAGATACTAGGGCTTTGAGGGTTGAGACTTCTATCTTGACCTTGATTAAGAGGGCTATAACTGCTGCATTGGCTCCTATTATGGAGAAAGATAAGAAGTAACAGAAGCTCATTGAGGAGCAAAACATCTTATTGGATAGGCTCATGGTGTCTGTGAAGGAGCATGGGGTGATGTTGGATTCTATCACCACCTGGTTAGCACCTTTTAAGGAGAAGGGTAGATCGAGTGTTGATTTGATGGCTTTGAAAGCTGATGTTGCTGCTTTGAGGGTGGAAGTGACAGAGTTGAAGTCCACCAACACTACTTCTCTTTGGGGTTTAATGGAGGCTCTTATCAAGGCTACTATGTGTACATCTTCTGATATAGGTGTTGATATTGAGCAGGTTGTTCGTCCTTGGTGATTGATAAGGAAGGACTAAGAATTAATATATTATTAGAGGAGCATGATGAGCTGATGGAGACTGAGAACGTTATTATTGCAACAGATACTCAAGCTTCACTTTATGACAGATCGATGATTGGATCAAGTGGGTCCACTAACACCTTAGAGACAGAGATTGCCCAGTTAGAGTCATAAGTCCTTGTACCTCGTACAGCTCCTATGCCTGCTTCTGAGGCTACTCATGATTAGAGCATCGATGCCCTTATTGGTTCACCTTTAGCTTCTCACCCACCACTGAACGACTGATTAGGGGGAATCTCAAACTCATTCCTATTTTTGCTTATTTTGCTATGTTGTTCTTGTACATTGAGGACAATGTTTTCTCTTGAGAGTGGTGAGTGAATTAGTCTTTTGGATGTTATTATTTTTTAGAGTTTGTGAAGTATATTTTAAACACCCTTTTATTTTCATTGGTTTGTAAATATTCTTTTGGGTTGTAATAATTAGTAATTTTTCACTTTTAATTGTTTGTGATTTCCTTTTTAGTTTATGTGTTTGCTGAATTCTCAATTCCTTGTGATTTGTCAAAACCTCGAGCAAGAATGAAAAGGTGTTTTGCAGTAAACGTCATGTCTCAAATCCCTTTAGCAATATGACTATTGATTATTAATATCTTTGATTCGAATAGTGCCATGGATGAGGAGCATGTATTGACTCACCTATTAGTCTATATCAAGTAAAAATTATCCATACATGAATTGGAAGCGTCTTGATTTGATTAAATGAGTATTGAGCTTGATATGATATGATTGATAGTTGCAACTATGTATTGTCTGGTTAATCATTGAACTCGAAAGCCATTTGCTAAGTGAGGAAAGGTATTCCTTGAAATGTGTGTATGTGGCACCTAGAATTTTCATGGTTTGTCTTAAAGTGTTGGCTTTGTCAAATCCGAATTAGGAAGATTACCTTAAGCATTCTTTAATTTTCTTTTAAGTCCACTTGGTCTAAATAGCCTCCTTTTGCATCATATATATCCCTAGTAGTCCCTGTTCAGCCCAAAACCTTTTTCTTGGCAGCCACATACTAACCTTAACCTATGATTGAAAAATTAACCCTCTTTGGAACATTGTTCCCTCCTTGAACTTGAAAGTGAGATAATAGAGGCTAAAAGCCTAAGTTGGGGGTGTGAAGAAAAAAGATGTCTTTCATTGCATAGGTTCTATTACATTCTTGTGTAAATTACTTCTGAAGTCCTAACTAATTTACATCAAAATGTTGCAATTGACTTAACCATGATTTTAGTTACCAGCTTTCTAGCCTACACATAAGAGATTGACCGGGAATTTCAATAATTAAGACCCATTTGTTGGACATATTCAACTATGCATACCCCTGACACATCTCTATTACATCGTAATTGTTCAAATCTACGAACTAGTGATAATTTAGTACAATCCCAAATGATTTCTTATAGCAATTACAATTAACTAGTTTAATATATTACTTCAAGGCTAGAATCAAACATACCAATCCTTGTGGAAATGACCCCGACTCTTAGAAAGTTGGGTTTACATTGCTCACGACTGCCTATTCTTCCAATCGTAGAGGGGTAGTTTGAGTGTTATCACCGTGCTATCAGACTTTCCATTTGGGAATGTTTCCCAAGAATATTGATTAAAGTCAACTATTGTCTTATTTTAAGGGCTAAAATTGCAAAACACGATGCAAACTCACACCAAAAACCTTGGTACTCAAGCTGACCATGCTTCTAGCCTAATTTTTCCATTCTAGAGCAAAGGAACTGTTAGAATTTTGTTCTGAGTCCATTTACTTGACTTTTACTTGAAAAACCATTTTTTCAAACTATAATGCCTCAAAACAATACAAAACTACACAATTTTTGAATGAAGGACCAAACGACTAAGCTACTAGTACCAGCAGGTCATAAATGACCTAGGGTCAGTACAATGATGCTCTAACCTACCAAAAAAATGTTGAAACATATAAGTGACTTGAAGGATAAGTACAAAGACATATTTCACAGACTGTGGTGCCCATCCCTATCCATGAAAGTGTTCATGGAAGGGCCCCTTGGCTAGATTTGGAGGTTGCTTGGTGGAGGGTGCGTACCATGAGACCCTCCACCGATTGTAGTCCTCACTATGCCTGTGGAATGGTTAGTGATTGGGACAACACTCCATGCCCCTCTGACAAGTGCCCATGAGCCTTACCACTGGTCGTGGTGCCTTTCAGAGGTCGTGGAGGGTTCCTTAGAAGGGTCTTGTGTAGTGATCTTTGGGGGCTTTAGCGGTGGCTTTTGGATCTTTTATACCATATATGATTTCATATTTAAGACCCCTTTATGGATAGTTTACACCTCACATGTCATTATAACTATCCTAGTCCCTTCATCCTTTCTTATTTCTTCCAAGCTACGTCCCCTCTCATCAATATTCACTCTCAAGTTTCCTCTTAAGCTCAAGTCAAGAATTCATTGAAGAACTCTCAATTCAAGAAAATTTCATCAATCCTTCAAGTTCAAATCTTTAACATATGGGTCTTCATTCATAGGTACCTTCCACCCGTGGAGCCCAACCTATTTTCTTACTATTTTATTAATTTCAAGTATGATCAAGTTAGGATTTTCATTACTTTGATTTCAAATGCTATTACTATGATATGCTTATGTATATAAATTTAAATATGCATGAATTACTCTTTTTTAACATGAATTACATTATTTACATGAGATTTCTCAATTATGGTATGTTGATTATGGAAAATCATGAATGAGCTCCTTCAAATATGATTCAAATGATCTTCATTTACTAATTATGCATGAATTTATGTTACTCTCATGATTTTGAACTTGACGAAAATAAACCAATGCTATTTTTTCACTTCATCTCATGATTATGTTTTTGCATCTACAAGGTTTCAAGTATGATTATAAGTAGGCGATTTAGGACCTTGAAGGCGGCCTAGGATACCTAGGGAAGACTCAAGATTATAAGAGGTGATCTAGAACCTTAGCATGAAATAAGATACACCTATGTATGATGTTATGAACTATGAGATTATGATCATGCTCATGATGATAATGTACAAGTATGAATTATGTTGAGTACGATTATATGTCTATGTTATGTATTCCATGGGATGTTGACTTAGTACGGAGAGGACCTTACGGTTATGATTCACTTATTAGTTGAGGAATCGCCCATTGAAGTTAATCTCATTGTTCTATAACTATGTGTCACCATAGGAATGATAAAGTTCCCAATATAGGTTTCTAGTGGATACACATAGCTTATGACATATAGAGTTCTACCTTGGCAAGTAGAGTCCCATTTTTCTGATAGTCAGGTAGCACCGAGATTCCATGTTATAGCTCACATGGTCTATTGTATTTTATGGCGACATTCCTATACATGTTTATGCACTATGATATCATCCATCATTACACTTGTGGCATACTGGTATGTGATTCCTTTCATTACTTTGGCTTTATGTGCCCTTGCTCATGTATCATCATTATGCAGCTATTGTTATAATGTATGCTTCTGTATTATATGTATGCATATTCAGTAAATTCAAACATACTAACACACATTTTTTCTTACATTATCTCACAATGTAGGAAACATGGCTATCCTCCTCCTCATCCTCGTAGCTAGATTTGGATTGGTTTTAGAGTCAAATTAGGTAAATCCTCATGCTTCAGGGATGAATTCTACTATCATTCAACTTTTATATTATGTTTAAGACTGTCTTTTAATTTTATTTGAGGGTGATCTATGGGAATGTCTTAGCCCCTGCCCAATCTATGACTTAAAACCTTATTGGATAGGATGTATGACTCTTATGACTTTTGTACCTCTTATTTCTCTTATGCTGCAATTTATTATAAAACTTATGTTTCTTCTCTCATTATCCTTGAATGCTATGATATGCTAAGAAGTCTAGTTTGGGTTCTTTTTAAGATCTCAATGTCGCGACCCAAGCCTAGGGTCTAGACATAACACGGCAAATGGGGAACTCAAAGGAACCCCAAAAAGCCTCTTAACATATCAATTGCACATCCTTGGTCGCGGAAGCAAAATAAACAATAAAAAGAGACATTAATAAGAAGGAAAGCTGGAATAAGGGAAATATTTCATAATAATATTAGCTTAAGAAGAGTTAAGCTCATATACATAGAATACCATATCATCCAACAACACCTCTACATGGAATGGAGCGGGGGCCAAGACACTTCAGGGTTCACCATCAAGTAGTAAGTAACCAAAGTAATAATAGTCTCAACATAGCATAAAAAGGAAAATAGGTAATGTCCTCGGAGTTGAGGACTCACCCTAAAGCTTTCTTCGAATAAAGTACCTAGCCATGTAGAGGAAGATGATCTATAGGAGCTCTGGTCCCTACGTGTTAATATCATGTAGGCATGGAGTATGCGTTAGTACTTTGAAATGTATTAAGAATGCGGGGTGCAATGCAACAAAGAGATAAGCTATAAAAATCATGATACATAATCATAAACAATGGGTATAAGATCAATATGGAATATAAGCTCAAAGCCTTACGTAAACATGCATGAGAATGACCAATTAGTCATCCACTCGCCTTATAGTATAAGCTTTTCGGAGAGTGTTACCAATACCCCTAACTTATGATATAGTTTTTTGATAGGTAGTTTGAGATGTCCCTTACCTTACGATATAATCTTTTCGGTGGGAGTCATGATTTATTATACCTTACAGCATGACCTTTTTGATAGGTATCATAGGATGTTATTACCTTATGATGTAATCTTCTCGGTAGGAGTCGTGATTTATTCTACCTTATGGAATGGACTTTTTTGTAGGTAGTATAGGATGTCCTTACCTTACGATATAATCTTATCGATATGAATGATGAATTATCTACCATACGAAATGGCCTTTTCGATAGGTAGTATAAGGACCTTACGATATTTTTTTTCTATAGGAGTCGTAAAAATAGCTCATCAAACTATCACATTCAAGTATCAAGAAAGGGCTTCACATTTCACAAGAGCATAGCAAAACATAAGAGCTCAATAATTCACTTGTAATGTTATAGATACTTTTCATGAATTTAATACATGCTTGAAAGCCCTTAATCATCATGAAGTCACTTGACTTATAAATCATATAATAGATCATCAATAACTTGAGAATTCTTGTCATGTCATTTTACCAAACACTTGGTGGGTTCACAATACTTGTTCAAAATCATGCAATTCAAGAGTGAAATAAGATAGGTAAACTTAATGCATGGAATCCATACCAAAAGTTCATCATAGTTCTTAGTTTTGTAGCTCAAAACATATATAGTCTCAATAGACATAATCAATTCATGGAATAAACTTGGAATAGACATTCATGCATAATCAACTAATACTTGATAAACCCCAATATAAGTTTCATTCAAAATTCATTATAAGGGATACCCATAAGTAATACAACCTGATGAAATGCAATTTTCATAAAAGAGAAGGTTGGGCTCCATGGGTGAAAGGACCCATGGATGAAGACCCACACATATACCTTAAACCTTGAATTCTTTGAAATGAGCTTGAAGTAGACTTAGAGCTTGAAATGAGTCCTTGCTTTCTAAAATTTAGATTGAAATCCTTAGATTTGAATGAGAGAATTTGGTAGAATCTTAGAGAGATTTTAGAGAGGGTTTTTGTGAGTTATAGAGTTTAAAAATAGCTAAGTATGGGTGATTTAACGTTTAAAAGGGCATGGGGTTATGACCCCAATGCCCCTAGAAGAAACATGGAAAATTGGGGAAATTTAGACTGGTCCGTGTCCAATCCCCGACATGGACCAAACATGAACAACAAAATACACTGTTGTGCGCCCCAGGCGTGTCGAGGCCTAGGCACGTAAGCTCTCTAGAAGTTATTAATTAGAGAAAATTATTTTTCACTATGGGTCTTCTAAAATTTGGATTATACCTGTTTTCCACTTAATTTTCCCCTGGTAAAGAATATAAAGTTGGATTTTTGAAATCACGCACAAATTTTGAGATATATAAAAATTATGATTATGGGACATTCCAAGGCACACGAGGGGCATTTCAATATCTCTCCCTTGGGAACATTCGTTCCTAAATATCAAGGAAACATGTGTAAGAGATGTAATTAGGAGACTTTCAGCCCAACATGAATAACAAATGCACTTAAATACCATCTTTAAAAAAATTTCATAACTTGTTACCGTGAACATAAATGCAAAAAAAATATAAGGGCTGAAACTTAAGACTTGAAATCATAGAAAGGACTTAGTTTTTTTTTCTTAAGCTTGAATGGAGTAAAAGATGTATGGATATCGCTTCTTCATGTCCGCTTTGACTCCCCAAGTGACACTTTCGACTTGTTGATTCCTCCAAAGGACCTTTATGGATGCTACATTCTTGTTCCTCAACCTCTCTCCTTATAAGCCTTATTTTCTCGATGGAATCAATTACCAAGTCTGGTCTAATTAACACCATCCCATCAATAAATCTCCCTCAAATCATTATACATCCTTGTGGAATCGGGGTGAATAGTGTAGGATGAATTATGTGCTCCTTTCAAAACCAAACCCATCAAGTCATCAAAATCATGCACACATAACCTTCCTAGGTACCTAAGGACACCATCTCCCCCTTGGGAGAAAACCTCCCTTTTACCATCCTTTACCAAAGCCTTCAATTCTAGCAAGACAGGATTAATATTTTGATTCGACTTGACTTCCACAATCAAAGAAGGTTTAGAACCATCAACAACCACTACACAACCATTTCAACTTCACTCAACCTAAACCTCAACCTAGTTAACCGGGGCACTTCTCTAGCCACCTCTTTGTTACCCAAAATTCACACATTTTTATATTTAGCAATGACCTCTCATCTCTTAAAATTTGCAACACCACTCTCAAATGATTCACTCACATGACCTTCTTCACTACTGGAAGAAATCCATATATCATCAATAAAATCCACCACAAACATGTCAAGCAAGGGTTTAAAGACCTTATTCATGAGATCCATAAATATTGTCGGTACATTAGCCAAGCCAAAAGACATTACCATGAATTCCAAAACGCCCATACCTAGTCCAAAAATCCATCTTGAGAATATAACACTCCCTCACTCTTACTTGATGGTATCTAGTCTAAAGATCAATCTTAGGAAAATGGCTAGCCCTTATTGGGAAGGACATCAAAAAACTCATTGACCATCGGAACCGACTCAATAGAAATGACTTTAGACTAAACATTCCTAACCCTTACAAGAAGGTAAATGCAACCATTAGAAATCAATTTGGCCCTTAAGATAAGAACTGAATCTACCCTTAACTACCACGTTACAACTTTCCCACTCAAGTAAAGGTTCATTAGGGAATTGGAATTTAACTTTACGAGTTCTACTATCAATGGAAGCATGATATGCATGTAACCAATCCACCCCAAGAATAATATCAAAAATCCACCATGCCAAGTTTAACAAAATCGCAAGACAAGGCTTTACACAATGAGGACATAGGACAACCCCTATAGACAATTCTAGCAACAATAGACTCATCACTGGAGGGGGGTGGTAGAGACCTAAAAAGGCTCACATAACCATTCGGAACATACATGAAGCTTATTAGCAATAAAAGGAGTAACAAAAGAGAGAGCAGGCACTCAAATCTAATAAAGTATACATATCATAATCATAAACCTTTAACATATCGATAGCAGCATCGGGCAATTCATCCCCTCCTTGTCTCCCTTGAAGAGCATAGAACCGATTATGTCGTAGAACACCCCTTATTGGCCTTCTAGAGCACTTTGATCAACATGACCACCTTTCCCTTGAGGTCAGCCATTTTTACCCTTGTTTTTAGCGTATGGACTATTCAAAATTTTGTGGCCCGTCTTGCCACATCCAAAGCATGCACCCGTATTCCTCCAACATGTGCCACTATGTTTCCTCCCACACCTTGGGCATCTAGGATGAGTCACCCCATCATCACCTCCTTGGAACCTTGGGTTAGGCATCCATCCTTAGCAACCCTCTTGTTTGGAGAACTAGAGGATCCTTGGCCTTGAAACTTGAGACCTTGTTGAAACTGACCACCCTCAAACTAAGCCCTACGGGACTCCCCACTTCTCCTCTTCCTAAGTTTTTCCCCGTAAGTTATTCAGCATATGTTGTAAGCCGAGACAAATCCATATCACTTACAGGCATTGCGGTACGACACTCTTCATTTACCAAGTTGAACACCCCCAACACAAATTTATTCATTCTAGCTCTAGGGTCAGCAACCAAATATGATACTTCGAGAGCTTATTGAATTTGAGGGCATACTCCATCACACCCATGGAACCTTCCGTAAGGTATATAAACTCCATCCTTTTAGCCTTTCTGAACTCAATAGGGAAGAACTGGTTCACAAAGTCGGCCTTGAACTCCTTTTAAGGAATAGCATCATGATTTCCCCACTCCAACTTCCATTCAACAAACTAAATTTGAGCCACACCTTTTAGTTGATAGGCTGCTAGCTCTGCCTTTTCCTCTGACTTCACTCCCATAATAGCTAGCACCTTATACACCTCATCAATGAACTCTTGGGGGCCTCCTCCACTTTGGATCCATGGAACTTCAGAGGGTTCATCCTTGTGAAGTCCCTCACTCTAGAGGCCAAAGTAGGAGCATGAAGAGCTTAGGCCCCTAGATTCAATTTGTGAGTCATAGCATGAGCCAACATAGTAATGGAATTCCGGAACTCAACTTCTGTAGCCCTTCTCCTTGAGGAGCTTGATGAGCCGGATACTCCTCGGGTGCATGGGCCCTCCGTAGTCTTCCTCTTGGAAGTGGCATGACCTATAAGAGGAATAGAATATTCACTAGGGAGGGAAGCCTTATCTCTACATCCAGAGTACACATAGATCATAAAGAAGTGGGACATTTTCTGAAACGCCTCATAGCCTCTCATTCATAGTTGTGGCACGCTTCACAATCATAAATAAGCCTTTAGTCGATACGGCATTTTGGATTTCCGAGGGTCATTAACAACCTAGCGCTCTAATACCAAGCTTTTCACAACCCAAGCCTAGGGCCTAGATGTGACACGGCAAATGGAAAACCCGAAGGAACCTCAAACAAGCCTCTTAACATATCAATCACACATCTTTGGTCATGGAAGCAATATAAACAATAACAAGAGAAATTAATAAGAATAGAAACGCGACTAAGGGAAATCTTTCATAATAATAATAACTTAAGAAGATTCAAGCTCACATACATAGAATACCATATCATGCAACAACACCTCTACATGGAATGAAGTGAGGGCCAAGACACTTCCCGGGCTCACTCTCAAGTAGTAAGTAACAAAAGTAATAATAGTCTCAATGTATCATAAAAAGGAAAATAGATAATGTCCTCAGAGTTTGAGGACTCACCCAAAAGCTTTCTTCCATAAAGCAACAAGCCACGTAGAGGAGGATGATCAATAGGAGCTCCAGTCCCTACATGGTAATATCATGTAGGCATAGAGTATACGTTAGTACTTTGAAATGTACTAAGTATGTGGTGTGGAATGCAACAAAGGAGATAAGCTATAAAAATCAAGACACATAATTATTACCAATGGGTATAAGCTTAATATAAAATATAAGCTCAAAGCCTTACGTAAACACACATGAGAATGACCAATTAGTCACCCACTTGCTTTACAGTATAAGATTTTCGAAGAGTGTCACCAATACCCCTAACTTACGACATAGTCTTTGTGGTAGGTTGTATGAGATTTCCCTTACCTTATGATATAATCTTTTCTATGGGAGTCATGAGCTCTTCTACCTTACGACATGGTCTTTTTTATAGGTATTATAAGATGTCCTTACCTTACAATATAATATTTTTGGTAGGAGCCGTGATTTATTCTACCTTACGAAATGGCCTTTTCAGTAGGTAGTATAAGATGTCCTTACCTTATGAAATAATCTTTTCTGTAGGAGTCATGAATTATTTTACCTTACAGCATGGCCTTTTCGGTAGGTATTATAAGATGTCCTTACCTTACAATATTATCTTTTCAATAAGAGTCATAAAAATAGCTTATCAACCACCACATTCAAGTATCAAGAAAGGGCTTCACATTTCACAAGACCATAACAAAACATAGGAGCTCAATAATTCACTTGTAACATCATAGATACTTTTCATAAATTTAATACACGCTTGGATCCCTTAATCATCATGAAGTCACTTGACTTATAAATCATATAATAGATCATCAATAAATTGAGAATTCTTGTCATGTCATTTTATCAAACACTTGGTGAGGTCATAATACTTGTTCAAAATCATGCAATTCTAGAGTGAAATAAGATGAGTAAACTCAACGCAAATCAACCCACCTACACGGTAGTAAAACACCAATTTGGGTATCATGAAATCCATACCAAAAGTTCATCATAGTTCTTAGTTCCATAACTCAAAACACGCATTGTCATCAATACACAAAATCAATTCATAGAATAAGCTTGAAATAGATATTCATGCATAATCCACCAATACTTGATAAAACCCCAACATAACTTTCATTCAAAATTTATAATAAAAGATACCCATAAGTAATAAAACTTGAAATAATGTAATTTTCATAAAAAGAGAAGGTTGCGCTCCATGGTTGAAAGGATCCATGGATGAAGAACCACATACCTTAAACCTTGAATTCCTTGAAATGAGCTTGAAGTGGACTTAGATTATTTGAATGAGAGAATTGATAAAGTCTTAGAGAGGTTTTAGAGAGGCTTTTTGTAAGTTATAGAGTTGAAAAATAGCTAAGCATGGGTGATTTTACATTTAAAAGAGCATGGGGTTATGACCCCAATGTCCCTGGACAAAATAAGGAAAACTTGGGAAATTTTACACTGGTCCGCATTTAGTCCATGATACTGTCCAAATGCGGACAACAAAATACACTGTTGTGCGCCCCAGGTACATCGCAGCCTGGGTGCGCAGGCTCTCTGAAAGTTGTTAATTAGCAAACATTTTTTTTGCTACACGTCTTTTAAAATCTGAATTATACCGATTTCCCACTCAATGTTACCATTGATTATGAAATATGAAGCCAGATTTTTGAAATCATGTACATATTTTGAGATATATGAAAATTATGATTAGGTATTCTGAGGCTTATGAGGGGAGTTTCATTCATTCAGCGTATTACATCTAGAGTTTAGATTGAGTTGTGATAGCATTACATGATCCTGCACCTCATTTCATGTAACTAATGTGGATATTGATGTCAAGTTGTAATCTAATGTTTTTACTTTGTATTTATGAATTGATGTTTATGATTTTTGTATGTATCATGTTACATGGATAATATATTATATATTGTGTATACTAGCCTTCCTGAATATAGGTTGTACTTTTGGAGGTTTGGTTGTTATGGTTAGAATACTTGTATTTTGTACTTTCTACTTGTGTATAAAATTTTCTTGCTTGTTACTATGCAGTTTTTGCACTCACCCTTGATTCTACATTTGCATGTAGGTAGTAAGCCTGATTCTACCTTCCATTCACTCATATGGATCGATCTCCTTGATATCTAGGATTCTATTTACTTTATGTCATTTTGTTCTATTTGAGAATCAAAGACAATTGAGACTTGTATTTTTTTCAAATTTCAGTTGTATTAGAGGCTTTTACATATGACAATAGTCTTGGAATTGTTTTAGATTTTGACCTTTTCCTGGTGTTTTTATCCTACATTTATGGACTATTACTTTTATTTTATTGTCCATTCATTATTTTTATTCTCATTTAGGCTAATTGTCTTGGTGAGTTAAGGCGATGCCATCACCCTCGATTTTGGATCATAACAAATCAGTATCAGATCTCTAGGTTCATTGGTCACACATATGTATAAGCCCAATTGAGTAGAGTCTTAATGATCGGCAAGAGGCACCTGTCACATATATTTGAGAGGCTACGAAGGCTGATAGAAAAATTTCCTTCTTGTTCTTTTAATTTTTATTATACGTGGTTAATTATGTAAATGTTGAGTTATTGCGTGTTACTTTTGGCAAATGGCAAAGACTAGAGTATTAGGTAGTAGGAGAGGGGGTGGAGATAACCCTTAAGGATATTATTAATACCCTAGCTAGGGGCAAAGGTAGAGGGTATGATGGGGGAACAACACCATCTAGAGATTATGAAAGGGGTATTTCCCCAAGCCTTTCCCAGATAAGACATTAAGTTCCTACTATTCATACCTCAGTTGTTCATGATTAAGTAGGCTAGACATTAGTGGGTCCCATATTGGTACAGATTGCTCTTGAGCCAGTTCTTGAGCCAGATGATTAGCTTATCTATGAGAGGTTTTAGAAGATGAAACCATCCAGTCTTAGGGGTGTAGGGATGAGGATGTCTATGAGTTCTTGACTTTGTGCCATGAGATGTTAGAGGCAGTGGGACTAGTAGATCCATGTGGTGTTTGTTTCATAGCACTTCAACTTTGGAATATAGTTAGAGAGTGATAGAGGACCCATATAAGGTCTAGACTTATTGTATCCCCTCCAGTAAAGTATGATACATTTTCTATTGTTTGCCAAGATTATTTCATCCCTTGAAGTGTGTAGGAGAAGAGTAGCTTGAGATTTAAGGATTTTTAGGCAGGGTGGCATGATCATCACTGAGTATGAGACTCATTTGTACTAGTTGTCTATTTATGAGAGGTTTATAATTTTTTATTAGATCTTATGTGTTTAAAGTAAATCATTAAGGGTATTTTGCTTAGTCTATCTTGATGACCGCCAAGGAGGCGGAGTCGATGGTCTGTGAGAAGTTTTGTGACCCCAAGAGGGCTAGTGTCACCGGTCAGTATATTGGTGCCTCTTTAGGAGATAGAGGGTCTCACCTAAAAGATGTTTAATCCTACACTGAGGGCCAGTTCATGCATCCTTGCCAATATTAGAGGGGCGGTCATATTTTATCAAGTATCTAGGGGCTTATGGGTCGAGGTGGCTATAATATCATATCTAGTTTCTCACAATAGTTGTCCACTCTGAGATCTTGTTTGGCGTGTAGATACCCTTGTCATATGATACAATAATGCCTTATGCAAACTTATTTAGTTCCTCATTACTCTTATTTAGCAGCCCAAGTTAAAGATTCAGTACCTCTAGCTAGGGGCTCAGCTCCATAGACTAGAGGGTGTACTAAAGATTGGTCTGATAGGGATGGCCATACTTTAGGTAGAGGTGTGAGTGATGCTTTGGTTCAGTGTAGTAAAGATTGGTCTGATAGGGATGGCCATACTTTATGTAGAGGTGTGAGTGATGCTTTCGTTCAGCAAAGTGGTAGAAGTATGGTTCAAGCAGGTGGAGGCAGTGGTTGTCATTGTTATGCATTCCTAGGGAGGCCCAAAGTTGAGGCTTCAAATATAATTATTACAGGTATTATTTCGATTTTCCATTGATCTACATTAGTGTTGTTAGATACTGGATCCATCTATTCAAATACATTAAACTACTTTTCATCTGGGTTTGATTTGTTTAGTGACTTTATATCGGTGCCTACTCATGTATCTATGTTGGTAGGTGAGTGTTTAGTGGTGAAGCAAGCGTAACGATCTTATCCTATATCATTGTTTGTGTATGACACTTGGGTAGACATTATTATTCTTAAGGCGTTGGACTTCAACGTTATATTGAATATGTATTGTCTTTCTTAGTATCATGCTATTCTTGATTATTACACTAAGATAGTGACTTTGGCAATGCCTGATAGGTTGAGGATTGCATAGAAAGGCTCTAGTAGTTCCTATCCTAGCAAGGTTATTCCTATATTTTGAGCTTAGAGGTTGATTGATGGAGGTTGTTTGTCTTACTTGGCTTTTATTCAGTATACTAGTTGTAAGCTACCTTCTATGGAGTCCATTCCTGTGATTCAAGAGTTTTCGATATGTTCACTATCAATCTTCTAGAAGTTTCTTCTAACTTCACTGAGGACATGACATTCGATAGAAAGAAGTGGAGGTTGCAAATTAGAGTAGTAGGCTGATGGTAGGGTTAGGTGTTTTTTGTCATGTGTTCGCATTATCTGTCGTATTATGTGTTAGTTTTATCTTATTTACATATTGTCATTATTAGTCACTCTTTTCATTCTCTCCCCTTCCTTTTTGTCATATCTAGTTCTTTCTACTTACGGGTTTTGAGATGAGGGTTCCCAGAACAGCCTCTCTACTTCGATGGTAGTGGTAAGGTCTGCATACATTCTACCCTCCCCAGACCCTGCTTGTGGGATTTTACTGGGTATGTTGTTATTGTTGTTGTTGTACTGATGTAGAGCAAGACACTAAGCCCATGTCTATTCTACCTTACCATACCGCTCTAGCTGAGTTAAAAAAAATTATAGGATTAGCTTGATAGTTTGTTGAGTAAGGGGCTTATTCTCCTTGATGTTTCATCACGAGGTGCCCCAAAGTTATTTGTAAAGACGAAGGATGGTTCAATGAGAAAATGCATTGACCACGGGCAACTGCACAAGCTAATCATCAAGAACAAGTACCAAATCTCTCATATCGATGATTTGTTTAACCAGCTTCAAGAGATGCTTTATTTTCTAAGATTGATTTGAGATCTGGGTATAATCAACTGAAGATTAGGGTGTCTAACATCCCTAAGATATCTTTTCGAACTAGATATGGCCATTATAAGTTTCTTCTAATGTCTTTTAGGTTAACTAATGCCCTTACAACATTTATGGATTTGATGAATGGAGTATTCTAGACGTATTTGGATTATTTTCTGATTGTCTTCATTGAAAATATCTTAATATACTCGTAGATCAAGGCTAACCATACCCAACATTTGAGGATTATACTCCAAAGGCTAATAGAGGAGAAGCTTTATGCAAAGATGTCCAAATATGAATTTCTTGACTCAGTTTAGTGGCCTTTTTAGGACATGTCATGTCTAAGGAGGGCACCATGGTATACTCAACCAAGATAGAGGTAGTTCAAAAATTGACTAAGCCGACTTTAGTTTCAAAGATTCGTAGTATTGTTAGTTTGGCTGAAATATTTGGTGTTTTGTTCAAGGGTTTTCCATCATAGCAACTCCATTGACCAAGCATACCTAGAAGAATATGGCATTTCATTGGTTCAGTCAATATGAAGAGAGCTTCCAAAAGATCAAGTATAATAGACTACTGTACTTGTCTTGACCTTGCTCGAGGAGGGCATTGATTTCACTATATATTGTGATGCACTGGGAGTCAGGTTACGATGTGTATGCAGAAAAGGAAAGTGATTGCCTATGCCTCTAGTTAAATAAATCACATGAGAAGAATTATCCTATCCATGACTTAGAGTTGGCTGTGATTGTTTCTATTTTGAAGTTATGGTACCACTATCTTTTTGGGGTTTACTATGATATTTTCAGCGACCATGGAGTTTACAGTACATTTTCAACCAAAGACACTTAAATTTAATGCATATAAGGTGGATTAAGCTTCTAAAGGATTATGATTTGACTATTCTATACCATCTAGGAAAAGGCCAAGTTGGTGGCTGATGCATTGACTATAAAGGCTTCTAACATAGAGAGTCTTGTAGTTATTCATATAGAGGAGCGACCTATGGCTAAGGATGTTTGTAGGTTAGCTAATGGCTTGGTGAGTTTGCATCTTTCAAATGAGGGTAGTGTACTTGCTTTCCTTAGGGCTTGTTCTGCATTTATAGATCAGATTCATACACAACAATTCAAGGATAAAAAGTTGTGTCTCATTTGAGAAAAGGTGTCTAGAAGAGAAGCTAAGAAAGCGATGTTGGATTCTAATGGTGTTTTAAGGATTAGGGGCAAGATTTTTGCGCCTAAGGTGGGTGACTTGATCGCATTGATTCTAGAAAAGGCTCATTGTACTTGTTATTTTATCCATCTAGTGGCAGCGAAAATGTATGATGACTTGATTCAACATTATTTATGGTGTGGCATGAATAGGGATCTCTCTGAGTTTATGTCTATGTGTTTGATATGTCAGTATGTTAAAATATGTGCACTAGTGAACTGGTGATGAGTTTCAAAGGATGCCCAAAGCGAGAGGAAATTGCAATGGATTTTGTAGTGGGTTTGCCCACTACTATGGGTGGTTATGACTCAATTTGGATTGTTGTGGATCGATTGAATAAATCTACCCATTTCATTTTGGTCAAGGTTAAATATATGATAAAAAAGTTGGTTTATCTCTATATTATTCAGATAGTTAGACTGTAAGGAATGCATGTTTCTATTGTTTCTAGTCTAGGGTCATTATTCACTTCTCACTTTTGGAGGGTATTACAGCATGGGTTAGGTACTTGGTTAGATATGAGTAAAACATTCTACCCATAGATGGACAGTTAGTTCGAGTATATTATTCAGGTATCAAAAATAAATGTGTTGAGCATGCATGATTGATTTTAGTGCCCAAGAGGATCACTAATTATCTTTAGCTGAGTTTGCTTACAACAAAAGCTATCATTACAACATTTAGGTGGATCCTTTGGAGGCCTTGTACAACTGGATCTACAAATCACCTATCGGTTGGTTTGATTTTTTTACAATGGACACCCTAGATATTAATTTGCTTAGGATTCTATATAGCATGTACGACCAATTTAGATTCAATTATTGACAGCCCAGAGTCGCAAAAAATATATGTCGATAGAAGGATTCAACCCTTTAGAATTTAAGTAGGGTGACCATGTATTGCTAAGAGTCTCATCTCTGAAGGGTCTCATGAAATTTAAGTAGAAGGTAAAGCTCAACCCTAGATTTATTGTCCCTTTTTGAGATTTTGAGTCGAGTGGGAGAGGTGTCCTACAAACTTTCTTTACCACCTAGTCTATCATTTATGCATCTAGTATTTTATATGCTTCGGTAATATGCACTTGATAAGTCCCATGTGATCTATTTTAATTCAATAGAGTTGGACCCGGATTTGATTTTTGAAGAGGAGCCAATGGCCATCATTTGCAGACAAGTTTGTAAGCTTAGGTGCAAGGACAATTCTTTAGTAAATGTTTAGTTGAGACATTGACCCGTGAGAGAAGTAACTTAGGAGACCGAGGCTGATATGCGGGCCTATTACCCTCATCTCTTTGAGGCTTCAAGTATTTTAATTGCTTTATGTTTGGGGACGAACATAATTTTTAGTGGGTGGATGATTTAATCACCTCGAAGGTCATTTTTGGTATTTTGAAAAATTACTATTTTACCCTTTCTGATAGTTACCTTGAGTATAATTTGAGCAGTTTGCGCAAGTTGGTTTCTGAAAATTATGAAAATTTGAGATTTTGGTAATAGCATTTTAATGGTGTAAGTTGCTTTAAATTAATTTTTAGATACTTTGGAAGTTTTGATCTTGGAATGAAATTTTGTTGATTCAATCAATCATGGAATGTGAAAATTGATCTAGAAGAGTTATCAATATTCAAATTGGAAGTTATTTTTTGAATTTGAGGTTCTAAGTAAAAATTTAATAAAGGCTTGCCTTTGGTCAACGTTATGAGTATAGATGCTCAAATTGAATTTATGATGGTTTCGTTGTATTGGGAGGTGATTTTAGCTCTTGAATGAGCTTTGGTATAATTTTTTGATTTGTCGATAGTATTTTGGCATTCTAATGCATTAAGTTATCTTAGTTGGAATTAATTGTATTTTGGATCAAGGAGACCTCTAATTTGATTTTTGATAATTCAATTGAGTTCGGAATGTCGAATTTAGTAAGGATACATATATGATTTGTATGTACTGAATTTCGAACTAATCCTAAGGGCTCATTCCATGATTTGTGTCATATTATGATTGTTAATATCTGGTGCCACTTTGCTTCTTCGCGTTTGCAGCCCACCCACCGCATTCTTGAAGCTTTGTTGTAGTGTGCATAAGATTCACAGAGCTTCAATTCATGATCACGAAGGGTCAGTTAGGATGGCCTCCATTGGGGCCACTTTACTATTGACATCCACATTCGCAGGCCTCAAGCTGCAATTGGGGAGCGTATATTTTCCTGAACAGTAACTTATTTTAAAAAAGATGAGTTTTGATCTATTTTCACTATTTTTGGACCTTGGAAGCACGGAAGAGGGTGATTTCAAGTGATTTTTTGTGAGGATTTCATTAAGTAAGTTACTTTTAGAAAGAATTTTCATTACCCATTGATTATATCTTATTTTTAATATCAAATTGGTAAATTTCAATTGGAGAATTTGGGGTTCTATTGATGAACTCAATCTTTACAAAAATGATGATTTGAGTTGGTTTGAACTTCCTTTATTGAAAACAGTTTTTGCTACTAGATTCTTACTACCTTGAGGAACATTTTCACGCAAAATTTTAAATTTCAACCTCATTTTTTAGTGTTGAATTTTTTAGCCATTTTGACTCATTTTCCTTAAATTTCATCATTCCGGCATTGTTAATTTTAGAATCTAATTGTGAGTCATTATTTCAATAGATTTTGGTGTTTCAGATGGTATTCAAAAGGGGAAGGCTCAAGTGTTGAATTGATTTCTTGATTTTATCGATGCAAATGGATTTCTAAACCTTGTTGAGATTATTGAACCTTGTATTTTGCTTCCTTGCGTATTAGAGAATATGAAAATTTAGAAATGGGTAAATTTTCCATGAAAATTTATCTAATAAATAAAAGGGTAAATAAAATGGCTAAGTGTTTGCTTGTGCCAGCTTGATTTATTATTGACAAGGAAAAAAGTAAAAGGAAAAAAATGCCCTTAAACTATATGTAATGAACAAAAATGCCTTTCATTTATAGTTTGGTCCAAAAATGCTCTTGTCATCAATACTTTGGTCCACAATGCCCTTATTATTATTTAATGGGTCACAAATGTCCTTTCTCCAAAAAAAAAATGATTTTTATTTTATTTTTCAACACATTATTTTTCTAATAATATTTTTTTAATTAGCAAATATTTATCCTACTTCAATTCGAAAGAAAAATTAAAAACAAACATATTTTTATTTTATTATAATTACTATTTTTATCATTATCTAAATAAAAATTAAGGTGGTTTATTATGATCTTATATTTATGACAACAACAACAACAACATACCCAGTGTTATCCCACAAGTGGGGTCTGGGGAGGGCAAATTGTACGCAGACCTTTCC
>JAOTQR010079726.1:0-10361 GCA_025774065.1 Solanum ossicruentum
CTTAATAATTTTTTACCTTTTGAAAATACTTATCCGTGTTATTTTATGTGACACAATTTGACTAACTGGTCTAATATTTAAGAGAAAATAAAGACTTTTGAATTTTGTGGTATAAAATGATCCTTTGATATTTGTATGGTTGCAAACTATTTCATTAAGAGTAAAATGTTATTGTAAGTTATAGTATTTCTAATTGTAGTAGATGACTTTTTTATGCAATACCCTTTTCTTTTTTTGTCCACCCCGAAAAGAATGTTACCTTACTCTAATTGGAAACAATTTAACCTTAAAATTCCCCTTTTACCCTTAATGAAATGATTCTAAACTACACAAATATCTCAAAATGATTTTATACCACAAGTTCCAAAAGTATTACTTTGTTTCTTAAATACCGCGCCAAATCAAAGAGTGACACATAAAATGGGATGGATGGAGCAAATTATTTCATTTGACCCCACACCACCCAACCCCCTTTAGAGAAAGATATAAAAGGACCAGTACAAGATGAAAGAAGAAGTAAATTTGCCAACAGTTCATCCTTTCTAGATCAACGATTAATATAACTAGGGAGACCAAATTAGTTTTATTGTAGTTTTTGATATAATTTTTGATAAATTTAATGGATTTATATTTAATTTATGTAATAGTGTTTGTTCAGAGGTGATAAAAAATGGAGATGAATGAATGACGATTAAATTTTTTTACTCTAACAAAAAAAATGTTTCACTTCTTTCTTAATATATAGATTCAATTGGTTGATTTTTATTATATTTTATGCAATTGAAGATTGAAGAAATTATTATTTTTTTTTTTAAAAAAAAAGAAGTTGTTGGAGATAAAAATGTGAAAAAGCTCTGAAAATTAAAAAAAATGAAGAAGAAGACGACAGCCACTGAGTTGTTGTTTCCGTTGACTAAAAAATTATTATTTTTCAAAATATTAAAAAAAAATTTAAGCAAGAAGAAGAAGAGTAAAATAGGATTTAATCTTTGACACCATTTAGCTAAAAGACAGAAAATTATGTTAACAAACAAACTATTTTAATAGTAATTGACACCATTTAGCTAAAAGACATCCCAACAATAAATTAAATTTGATCTCATTAAATAGATCTTCTAAGATCATTGCTTTCTATTATCAAATACAAATTGCATTCCAACATAAAAATATTTACGGGTAGAATTTGCAATCTTCTACTTGCTCTTGCAATTTTCATTATGCTCCATCACCGATGAAGCTGCTCTGCAGCTCTAGCCACCATCGAGTCACTGCATTAAACATCTCTAGCATGCAACTTCATGGTACCATTCCTTCACACATTGGAAACCTCTCATTTCTTGTTTCCCTCGACATCAGTAACAACGCTTTCTATGGAGATTTGCCAGTAGAGTTGGCTCATTTGCGGAGGTTGAAGTATATTAGTGTCAGAAGCAATAAGTTCACCGGAGCCATTCCACCATCTTTAAGTTTGTTACCGAACCTACGCTTTGTGCTTCTTGCGCTGAATCAATTTTCAGGAGAAATTCCTTCTTTCATTTCCAATATAACAAATATGGAAGTGTTGACTATGAAAAATAATTTTCTAGAAGGAAAGATCCCTCAGGAACTCGGTGATCTTCACCACCTGACTATTTTAGATCTGCAAACTTAGTGGCTCTATACCAACATCAATCTTCAATATTACGACGATGAAAAACATTGGTCTTAGCTATAACAATCTCACTGGTGAGATTCCGACAACTATATGTGACCATCTTCCAAATTTGGAAGGGGTTTACCTCTCAAAAAACTACCTAGGTGGCGTTATTCCACCAACACTTGAGAAGTGCAGAAAGCTCCAAATCTTGTCATTAAGAGAGCTAGCTAACGTAACAGCTCTTATGGAATTATATCTCGCAGGTCTGCATTTGGAAGGTAATATGATATTCTCTTCCTCATCTCTCTTCTGTTAAACTGATAACTCATATATTTCCCTAAATTAATTACAGGATAGATACCAGTGGAGCTCAGTAATCTTAAGAATCTACAGATGTTGGCGTTATCAGAGAATCAGTTTAGTGGATCTGTCCCTCCAACCATCTTCAACATATCAGCACTGAAGGTCCTAATAATTTTAGAAAACAAGCTTTCAGGTACTCTACCATCAGATTTAGGCCGTGGAATGCCCAACCTAGAAAAATTCTTTGCTTGGAGTAAATAATCTTAGTGGTTTTATTTCTGATTCAATCTCAAATTCTTCAAGACTCAGAAAACTTGATCTCTCAAGCAATAGTTTCACAGGTCTGATTCCGATATCACTTGGTAACTTAGAGTTCCTTGAATTTTTGAACTTTTGGGGAAATAATTTTGTCAGTGATTCAAGATTGAGCTTTCTCACATCATTGACAAACTGTAGGAACCTAAGAGTACTCTGGTTTGATTTAAATCCATTGGATGGTGTTTTGCCTGCACCGGTTAGTAATTTCTCAAACACAATGCAAACTTTTGGAGCAAGTGGTTGTAAATTGAAGGGCATCATTCCTCGAGAAATTGGTAATCTTACAGGAGTGGCAAGAATCATTCTGCAAAACAATGAGTTGACCGGACATATTCCAAATACTGTCCAAGGAATGTTGAGTCTTCAAGAACTTTACCTAGGTAGCAACAACATTGAAGGAGCCATACCAGATGTTATGTGCAGTTTAAAGAATCTTGGTGCATTAGACTTGCCACCATGCTTAGGGAGTGTGACTAGCTTGAGGACACTTCATTTAGCTTATAATAGACTGAATTCTACATTACCTGCAAACTTGGGGGGTCTTCGTGATCTCATAGAATTCAATATTTCATCAAATTTATTGAGTGGGAAAATTCCCTTTGAGATTGGAAACTTAAAAGCTGCAATACTCATTGATCTATCAAAAAAATGATTTTCTGGTATGATTCCTAGCACTCTAGGGGGTCTAGATAAATTGATTAACCTTTCGCTGGCACATAATAGATTGAATGAGCCTATTCCAGATTCATTTGGTAAAATGTTAGCATTAGAATTCTTGGATTTCTCCCACAACAATCTTAGTGGTGAAATTCCAAAGACATTGGAAACTCTTGTGTATCTCAAATACATGAATTTCTCATTCAATAAACTTAGTGGAGAAATTCCGACGGGTGGTCCATTTGCAAATGTCACCAGCCAGTCCTTCCTATCCAATGATGAACTATGTGGTGACTCTTGGTTTATCGTGAAACCATGGCTGACCAAATCTACAAAGAAGTGAAGAAGAAAAGTTGTGCTTACATGCTTATATGTTTTATTAGGGATTGGATCACTCATCGCGTTGGTTGTTAGATGTGTGGTGTTAAGATTGCGAAAGACAAAGAAGAATGCAAGTCGAGCAGATGTGTCTCCATTAAAAGAGCATGAAAGAGTTTCCTACTATGAACTTGAACAGGCAACTGAAGGATTCGACGAAAGCAACTTGCTTGGTTGTGGGTGTTTCAGCAAGGTCTACAAAGGGATACTTAGGGATGGTACTCTTTTGGCAGTAAAGGTATTCAATGTGCAATTGGAGGGTGCATTCAAAAGTTTTGACAAAGAATGTGAGATACTTCGCAACCTTCGCCACAGAAATCTGACCAAAGTCATCACCAACTGCGTCAACCTGGATTTCAAAGCCCTAGTGTTGGAATACATGCTTGAGAGTACATGCCCATTTTCGTAGAGCCCCTCCGTGCAGTGTTGCCACACGGGCTAGTAAACAGGCTGTGTGGCATCTCACGACTCGTGAGACTGGCCCGGGGCCTGAAATGGTCACATTTTGGCCAAGTCATGTGGCACAACCAGCCATACGGACCATGTGGTGTGGCATGAGCTGTGAGGCCTTCATGGAGGCTTCCGAAGCGAAAATATTTCTACGTATAAAATTACCATCTCGTAACTTTTGCGAAATTTTCTATGTATGGTTTGACGGACCAGTAAACGGATTGTGTGGCTTCACACAGCCCATGAAACAATCAATGAGATGAGCCTTTGTCAATTTTTCCCTTCGTTTCACTAATGGAGTTTTCGTAAATTTAATCTATTCTAATGGTTTTTTGGGACTTCCAATGCTATCTTAACCTTCCCAAAAGACCTAAACCCTATTTCAAAGGAGCAAATTCATTTCTCTCAACTTGAATACACTCTCAAACTCTCTCAAGAACCTTCATCAAAACCCCAATAGGAATTCAGGGAACTCAAGAGTAAGTTTTGGATTCCAAGACCCCCTTCCAAGCTTCAAGTCTTTCTCAACCAATTTAAAGAAATGCAAGGTTTAAGATATGTGGGTTTTAACCATTTGGTCCTTTCAGCCATGGTGCCAACGTTCCTTTTTATACATAATACATGTTTTCAAGCTAGATTATCTACGAGTATCTCTTATTATGAAAGTAGACTATAAACTATGTTGGGGTTTCATGAAATGTTGATTAACTATGCATGTTTTGAGCTATGGAACGATGATCTATTGTGAGATTTGATGAAGGACCTTGATGTATCTTTCAAGAGGGTGTTACAAAGTATTGGTGGATGGATTTACATTGAGTTTTCTCATATGATTTCACTGTTGAATTGCATGATTTTGAACTAGCATTACACACTCGCCAAGTGTTTGATAAATTGTCTTTTCAAGGATTCTTAAAGTTTCAACAATCTATGGGACGATTTATGAATCAAGTGACTTTATGTTGATTTTGGGCTTTCTAAAGATATGTTTAGTTCATGAAAATGTCTATGATGTTGTAAAGCCGGATTAAGGCTTTTTCTTAAAGATTTTACCTCTTGTGAGCCTTTGATGTTGATGCAAGGGTATTATTTTATGATGATCTATTCGTATGTTTGTAGCTAGGCTCACCATTATAGGTCAAAGATGTTTTAGAGCTATTCATGCCATGTTTCAATGTTTTTCACAAGTTATTAAAGCTATGATTATTTTATATATTCTGTGGGATCAGATTTAACACCAATGGATTGAGGGAGTGCTCTCTTTCCTAGAACTATGTGCCACCATAGGATGATGTTTTACCCTTGCTTTACTAATGGATCCATTTAGTACACTTTCTCTTGAGGTTCTTCTCTAAATTGGGTCGTATTCTCGTAAGGTGAAGTTTCTTAATGAAATCCTTTCTAAAATTGGGTCATATTCCCGTAAGCATGGTTACTTCATATGAAATTGGGTCACGATCTCGTAAATTTGAAGTATGGTTTACCTTGGCAAGTAGAACACGTCTTTATCGGTGAGGGGTAATAATCGGGATTCCAAATTATAGCTCGCTTGGTCTTATTTTATGTCGGTTGAGGTCTCTTCCCACACTTATGTACTATGTTTTATGCAATTTGAATGATTTACAAGCATGTTTTATTTCAAACATTGATCACATTGATCATGCATGTCATATTGTTACTATGCTTATCCATTGCTTATAATTATGCATTTTGATCACATTGCCTTTCTCTTGTTGCATTGCATCCGACATACTTAGTACATCCAAACGTACTAACATGTACTCTATGCATACATGACGTTACCATGTAGGAATCAGAGCTCCATTTGACTATCCTCCTCCACATTGCTATTTTGACATCTTGAAGAAGAATTTTGGTGAGTCCTCAAGTTCGGGGACATTAACTATGTTTCTCTTGTCTTTGATATTTCTTTATGTTGAGCTCTTGATACTATGTGGGTGAACTTTAAAAGTGTCTTGGCCCCTGCTCAAATCTATGTTTAGAGGTGTTGTTGGAACTAATGTAATTATGCTTGGACTTTGACTCCTTTGACTATACGGTATTTTGTACTATCAAAGAATTCCCTTAGTCCCGTTATCCTTATTTTTACTCTCTTGTTATTGTTTAATTGCTCCCGCGAACAAGGATGTGTGTATGGTGTGCTAAGAGGCTTGTTTGGGGTTCCTTCGGTCCCCCATTTGGCATGTCACATCTAGGTCCTAGTTTGGGTCGTGACATGATCAATCATTGGACACTGCTTAAGCAGATGATGAAGATAGCCCCAATGATGCAGGGAGTCAGAGTCAGCCAGTAGGAAGGGTGCTCAGATGGAAACATCCAGTCCTCTCAGCCAGTAGGAAGGCCTCCCTTGGACTCTAGAATGCAAACCAGGTCCAAGACTAGAAATCTAATATCGTTTGTAGCATTTCTTTCCTTTATTGTACCCAAAAATGTCAAGGAAGCTTCAACGATGTAGATTGGGTGAATTCCATGCAAGAAGAGTTGCTTCAATTCAAGAGAAGTAAATGGCATTTGGTCCTAAGGCCCTCTGATAGATCTGTGGTAGGAAACAAGTGGGTGTTCAAAAATAAGCTAGATGAAAATGGGACCATTACAAGAAACAAGACCAGACTGGTGGTTCAAGAATTTAATTAAAAAGAAGACATTGATTATGATGAAACATTTTCTCTGGTTGCCAGAATGGAAGCCATTAGAATCCTTATTGCTTTTGTCACTTACATGGAGTTCAAATTGTTCCAAATGGATGTGAAGAGTGCTTTTCTCAATGGCTATCTTAAGGAGGAGATCATTGTGAAGCAACCACCAAGCTTTGAGAATGTTGGTACTTTTATCAATCAGGAAAAATACATTCGGAACCGGCTGAAAAAGTATCAGATGATAGATGTTAAACCCTTTTATACTCCTATGGGGACCACTTCGAAATTAGATACTGATGAACTTGGTCCTACGGTGAATGCAAACATGTATAGGGGAATCATTGGGTTACTACTATATCTGACTTCCAGCAGACCATACATAGTCTTCAGTGTTGGTATATGTGCTATATTTCAAGCTTACCCAAAGGAGTCGCATTTGAAGGCCACAAAGAGGATTTTAAGATATCTCAAGGGAACTGAAAGCTTGGCATTGTTCTATCCCACTGGAAACTCTTTTGACCTGGTAAGATATGCATATGCAGATTTTACAAGGCACCTGGTTGACCACAAGAGTACCTCTGAAATGATGCATTTTCTTTGATCTTCTATAATTTCCTGGGGTACAAAGAAGCAGAATTCTGTTGCCTTGTCCACTACTGAAGTTGAATATGTAGCTATTGTAGCTTGTTGCACCCAATTGCTCTGGATCAAATAGTAGCTCAAAGACTTTGGAGTATTGACTGGTACAATACCCTTAATGTGTGATAACATCAGTGCTCTGAACATGGCCAAAAATTCCGTCCAACATAAGAGAACAAAGCACATTCACGTGAGACATCACTTTCTCAGGGACTAAGTTGAGAAAGGAAATATTTGCATAAAGTTTTGCAGTATTGAGGATTAGCTTGTAGTTATTTCACTAAGCCATTTTGCAGGGACTAGTTTGAGAGCAACAGAATGAGAGTGGGCTTAATCAAACAGAAGCACTCTGAGTCTCTATGATAGTGATATTCTCCCTGTCTTTGGCTACCTATGCAAGTATCAAAGTATTTATTCACAATAAGTTGAATTCTTATATATATTGCATGTCTGTATAAAAAATCAGCAGTCTGTATAATCTGCTTTGAGTAAGGATTATCCTCCTGACTCACCCATTAGAGCACCTGGTTTCTCATTTGAAGGACTGCCTCCAAGTGTTGCTGCTACTACCTTTGCTAAGGAACAGGGGACTTCATCTCAACTAGATCCCAACTCATCCTCCATGTCACGAAAACACTTTGATGGGGACCTAACTGTTGACAAGGGGACGGAGTCCACCATTCTTGTTGAGGGACAAGAATGGGTGGACAAAGGACTTAGTGAACTCAAGGAGATTGATCCTTTCACCAGGGACGAGGCCAGATCACCTGACCTTCAGTTGGTGCTGGCTACTCCCAGGTTTGATCAGACACCCTTGAGTGAAGTCAGGCCTTTAACTGTTGCTGAAAATGTTGAACGTGAAGAGGATGACAACGATGATGATGCTCCTTTGATCTTGAAACTCAAAAAGGCTGGTCCATCTACCTCTTCTGAACTGCTTCAGTGAGGGACCAAGTTACCATTGGTAAAGGCAAGGAGAAGGTCAGTAAGTATGCACAAGAAGTTAGCAGGACATATCCTACCATAGATACTCACAGGAAGTTAATGAGTGATGCTACGGGAACAAGCAAATCCAAGGCTGCTAAGAGAAGAAAACTGAGAAGTACAACTGCGGTGGAGGAAGAAAAGGTGCCCAGTGATAAGTTGGTTGATGTCGATGCTAAGTAGGAGGACAACATGACTGAGTCTGATGAGGACCTGGTTCGTCTCAAGTTGCACATAGAGATAACCAAGTCCTCCTCCAAAGGGACTAAAACTTCTAAGAAAGACAAAGCGAAGAACAAGGAAGAAGACGGGGTGACCCTCTTCCCACTAGAGGACCAGGTTCACAATTGAAGCAGGCTAGGGTAGAGAAGGTGTTGACTAAGGAGGAAAGGATAAAGGTGTTGGAAGAACAAAAGGTACTAAGCGGGCGGGTGTTTGAGCCTAGGGAAGGCCAAGCATGAGAGACATGGCCCATGCTGTGTCGTTGCAAGGTTGGGACCACTTATTTGATTGGCTTGTTCCTACTCGTCATGAGTGGGAAGTTTGTCAATTTTACTGCAATCTTGAATTTCAGGAGGATGGGGGATTTCTAACATCTGTTGGGGATATTACTTTCAGGGTAGATCTGGATGGTTGAGAGGGAGGGGATCAGAAGTGTGGTTGACAGGTCCGCTGCTAAGGGATTCTTGCTTAAGGCTGGGAATTCCCTAACTTGAGTACCTCTGTCGTGTCTAAGAAGTTCTTGAAGGGACAATATTAAATCTATTTTGAGTTTGAAAACAAGGTCCTTTTGCCTAGGACTGAGAAGTGCACCATTGCCACCATGGCTGATCTTTATCTTATAGAGGCCCTTAGTAAACTGGAAGCAATCAACCTTCTTGCATTGATGATGGAGCACATGACCAAAGTGATGACAATAAAGGATGGAAAACATGGACTTGCCTACGGTTATCTTCGCAACCATGTGTTTGAATACTTTTGCGTGCGGCTTAAGAGAGGAGTACCTGGTACCATTAAGCAGGCCTTCTCACAGACTACATTGGTGGAGTGCGAGCGCAATGAGGTGAAGGTTGGGACCAGATAGTCTCAATGTACGAATTTATTGCTCAGCAGGAGGCTCTCAAGGACCAGGTGTAGGAGTTAATAGCTGCACTTGCAGCAAAAGATGCTGAGTTGGTGACCCTGAAGGCACAAATGACTCAAGCTGTTGTGAGGGACCTGATTCTAAAGAATTGGCTAGGCTTAAGAAAGAGAATGCAAAACAAGCCCTAGAGATCAAGTCTCTCACTCAGCAGCTCCTTCAGGCACATCAGGACTCCAATGCTCGCATGGCCCTACTCCTTCAGTCCTTGCTCCCAAACCCTCTGATCCTTAGGCTGTTCTATTCCTAGTCTTTTGCTTACCCTTTTATTTTCTAACCTGGTTCTGGATTAGTCTCTATAATGTTTTTCCTATGCTTTCTTTTATGAAAAGGATCACTTGTTCTGAATCTCTTGCATTGTTAATGTTCTTTACTTTTATGCTTTTGCTCGTTTTTGCTATCTCATGTACTCTGAATTCCTTACCTGTGGCTTTTATCTCAGTTTACTGTGTATGTTTTTAAAGATGTCAGATATCTTAATTAGGGGCAATATATTCAGGGGGTGCAGGTTGTCATCATAAAGGGATCATAGTTTATCATCATCAAAAAGGGAAAAAACGTTAAGTGTTTTGACAACTAACAAACTCATTCGAGGACCAGGTCGACGATCAGGTTGTATTGCAGAGTGTGTATGTGGGATACAACTATAAAAGTTGTCTTGGTTGGTGAAATGTCACCTTCCTGTAATGGAGGACCAGCAGTCCGTTTGGTGTCCTTCATTGCAGTATAAAAGGAGCTTGTCCAAGGAACAAACATGACTTTTGGATCACACACAAAATGAACATTCATGTTGTTCTAAAAGTTCTCTTCTGGCTCCTATTGAGAACACTTAGTGTCTATGTTCAAGGGACCTGATAGAGATGTCTATAGTTTTCTTTTATGTAAGTTGTTGTGTTGTGTTGTAAAATTATACGATCACTTCCTAGTCTACAAAGAAAAGTTGATCATCACTTTACGTTTTGGTTGAAGGCTGTATATCTCTTCGTGTGTTTATGCCTTAAGGTGCTTTGGGTAGCAGTCTAACTTCATCTAAGAGGTGAGAGAGTAGACTAGGGGTTGTTTTGGTTGCACATGACTTGTAGCTGTGGTTGCAAGTGGGAATGTTGAGAAAGTGAGGTAAATAAACAGAGAGTGTTGTATTTGACTACTTTGCTAATTCATTTATTGGATTTTGGGTGTTGGAAATCCTATTGGATAG
>JAOTQR010079727.1:0-10361 GCA_025774065.1 Solanum ossicruentum
TAGGTATTGATCGATTCTCGATTTTCGAACAATTTTTAATTTTTTCTTTAAAGTCGGTCATTTTTCGGCATAACAGTACCCTCCCGGGGCATCACACATGGTTGATTTTTGGGGTTTTTCACTAAAGAACTTTCGATCGAGTTTTCTAATCCCTATAGTATATCGAAATCACATCCAAGTATAAAGCTGTGACAAGTTCGCTATGCGGACATGTCGCGCACTCTTTCTGGAATTGTGTTTTTGCATCAAAAAAGTTATCTTTCAAACTAGCTTTTCTGAAATTCAACCATGACCATATCCCCACATATTTTTTTTGTTGATCGTAATTCCTACCTTTGATTTTCCATAGGAGTTTAGAAAGACACGTTATGCGAGCATCTCTTATCTAGGGGTATTTTGGTAATTTTACTGGTTGTTACATTATCTCCCCTTTGGGATCATTCGTCCTCAAATGATGGGTAACTAAGAGTGAACTCATAGCACGAATCAAATAATTGAGACTCAATGAATCACAATCGACCAATCACCAACCTACCTATCGACGAATTTGGATAGTCACATTTCACTCAGAATAGACAAACAAATCTTGATCAAGAGTGGAGACATTAATTAGACATTCTCACTATCAAACATAAATGGAACATCGAAACTCAGTCAATTTAAATAATTTAAACACCTCTTCAACAGTTGTTCAAACTCAAGAAAGAAGTCATCAACCCTAATAAAGATTGGGGCCATCGTGATATGCATAAGACTCTATGGATAACTCTCAAGCTTAGCACCTCATCTCAACTACACTCCTTTTCGTGGAACTACACTTTGTCAATTTAAGCTCATAGCTTCTATTCAAATCTACACCCAACCACATCTTTTTATTCTGTTCAAGCCTAATTCTAAGCCCCAAAGTGTTATTCCTAAGATGATCATATTCATACAACGTTAATGCTTGATACTCCAGTTGTATACTTCCACGTGGACTTTTATTAAGAGGTCATTAGTCCCCTCTACTACTTCACTACTCTTACTTGAAGACCCTTACGTAGAAGTCTTCAATAGTCTATCACCATTATTCGTATAATAACAACCACACATTCAAGACTATTACTCTAACCACTTCACTATATCTAAGGGTTATCAAACCTACTTAACAATTCTACCTCCACTATTGAATGAGCTCTCACTCAAAGGCACACAATATTTTCTTACCTAGAGACACTCTAATTTACTCTCACCTATCTATTACCGTCATAAGGTCTCATCTCTCCTCTCTTCCCTATCCCTACCCCTATATGGAACAATTACAGCACTACTTATCACAATAATTATACATTCACTCCTCTTCATCTACCCTCATTCTTAGTCTACTGCTATCAACATCACTATGTGGACCTGAAGGAACTCATCATCTCCCCCTTTAGCAAAAACTGAAACTACTACCTCTCAACGCAATAATAAGCACGATTATACATCTGAAACTTGATACTCTAAATCTCACCATCAGTAGTGGTATAACAAGCCTAAGGCTAGTCCATGAATAAAATGACATTAGAATTCACATTTAACTCAAGTAAATCAACTGTGGTACCACTATGGTGGACGAGGATGCTGTAATCACCATCAACTCACTCAATCAGGATAAACTCATTAATGATGGGAGGGTCATAAAAATGTGGCACCTGAATCAAACAAATCATATCGATCATATGGAAGGACTTAAAACATACCAGTAACATCATCTAGCTATTTCTCCTGATGGTAACTTTTCATGGCATACAATCGATTTATGCTCGAAGTAGTACCCTTTTGATCCCCTCTAGTTGGTGGTGTTGGCACATATTATTGGGCTTTAATGGACCACACTGGATATCCCCTCTGAAGGAAACCTATTTGGCCGTACTTGTAACATCTAGTACTCCTTCCATGATATTCTCCCAAGTGAAGCTTGCCACACGTGCCACAAGATGTCTTTCCTTAGGAACCTTGGGTCGCACTAACATGTGACTGATATCCCTAAGCTCTAAAGTTATGAGACCTTTGTCCATTCCGGGGCGTGGGTGCACTAGTAGATGAAGGCCCTATTTGAAAGAGACTCCCAATCCTATTCTCTCCCTTACCAACCTCATGGCTGGACGTTCTTGGTTTCTATTTTTGTACTCTTCCTTATCCTGTTGCCTCTCCTCATAATCTTGTTGTATATAAGTCATCAACCTTCCAATATCCATATTACTCACAAGCATAGCTCCCCTCCCATCTTTTTCGGCCCTTTGTTTAGCCCATCAACATATAAACCCATTCTCTCTCTTAAATCTTCAACCATATTTGAAGTATGGTGAGATAGCTTGGTTAACTTAAGTCCATACTTTTACACAGTCATAGAGCCCTGTTTGAGATTAAAGAACTCCCTTACCTTGGCGTCCCTCAGTTCTCTTAGGAAGAAATGCCCTAAGAATGCTTCCTCGAATATTATCCAAGTCAAAACTAGGGCTCTCTCTCCTCTGCCCTTCTTCCATTAGTCAAATCATAGACCAACAACACCTTTGATCTGGTAGGAAACCAATTCAACTCTATCAATATCAACCACATACATCACCCAAAACACTTTCTGAAGCTCATCAATGTAGTTTTCAGGATCCTCATTGGGTGTAGACCCTGTGAACTCAGGTGAGTTCATCCTCAAGAACTCGCGTACTTTGGATATCTCCTATGCATCCTTTCTACCCACTCCTTGTCTAGCAGCAGGTGATGTGATAGCCTAGGTTGGAGTTTGGATAGTCTGGCGAAGTTCATCATTCGAGATTTCAGCTTGTAATGACTGCCCAGCAAGAATAGCTGGACCTATGGGTTCATCATACATCTGGGGCTCAGGCTGGTTAACATTTTGTCTGGCAAGATGTCCTCTTCGTTTAATAGTTTTTCGTGGATGCATGATCATGGTTCTCCAAATGCACAAAGTACGAACTAGAAGAGAGATTTATAGAGTTAAACTCTATTGCATGAACTGAAATAAGAAAGAAGTGTAACAATTCGTAATGTCCTATAGTCTCCTGCTTATAAAGTGTGGTGCAAAACACACCCATAGACAAGACTTTACTAACACGACTTCATATACCCCCTAGGACACTTGAACTCTATGCTCTGATGACAAGTTTATCACGCCCCGGGAGGGTACCCTTCGCGAGGCCGGCACTCAGAAACCGTTGCTGGCTCCCAAGTGAACCACTTGGCCTTATCACATTCATTTAATCAGCGGAAGACATAAAATAAAGAGAAAATAAGATAGGAATATCAAATCCTCAATCTGTCTTAATATATATAGGCGATAGGCCAACAATCAAATTCCAAATCTCTAATATAAGAATAGTTTTAAAAAAAATTAGTTAAGCAATAATGGTCTCAACATCAACTCATCACTATCTAGTCTATGAAGCCTCTAACTCTACTATCTAGATAGTGCCAATGACAGGCCATGGCTATCTTAACCAAAAGAAGATAAAGTGCTAAACTCAAGCTAGATGATAGAAATATAAAAATCCTCTCACCAATCAACTAGATGCGAATGGATTCTCAACGATGCACCTGTTAATGATCCCTAATAATTATATTTGTATAATGAAATGATGCAGTCCAAATGGACATAAGTACGTGGAATGTACGAGTATGTGAAATGGTTGACATAGATATAGGCATAAAAGATAGAAATAAATCATCTCAGAAGATACTCAATCTGAATGTCAAATGTCTATCTAAGTAAGAATAAAGAGTAGACAATGACCCATCAATACCATCCAATCTAACTCAATCAAAGAAGCTCAGAGTACTATCAGTAGAGAACCTATCTAAGAGTTTTTCTTATGGTATAACAATCACTTATGAGCCAATATTTGTACAACAATCCCACTGATGTTGCCACAACCACTCAATACCTTGCCAGGGTAAGATCAAATCCAATCCATAATAGATCTGGACAATCAACCAATCAAGTCCTGTTATTTCATGATAATAAAATGGAGACATTACCGACTTTAACAGACTTAGTCCTAAAAATAGGAACTTGTTCGACTTTAGTGGACTTAGTCTTTAGTCCAACTTTAACGGACTTAGTCCACTCCTATGCTTTGCGATGTAGTTGTTAAGTTCGAGTGAGACTTACTCTTACTAAATTCGATACTCGATACTCCTCCCAAGACTCGATTCTCATAAGATCATCCATCTCAATAAATCATATCAATTAATCTCATAAAGACTTTCATCATTCCATCAGCTCTATCTTAATCGGGCCTTCCAACCTATCATATCGATCACCTCATCAACTCAATTCTCAATTAACATCTCAAAGAGTTTAGACCAATCATTAAGGGGACAATTAATTAGACCAATCTTAGAATTCAATTATGGAGACTCTTAGAACCATCAAGCTCTATCAACCTATCATCATGTTCACGTCACTATCACAGTCAACATTCTCAAATCAAGGCTCTAGACTTGATCCCTAGGTTCATTCATTCAATCTCTTATAAAATAACATATAGGGTTTATGAAATAACTCATAAAATCATTTAATCAATAAAATCAAGTTTGTGATGATCATCAATATTAGAAAATATATAGGATATATAATTTACAAGAAAATATTCATGCAAAATATGTATAGAGATTCAATACATTTGTCTATCGATTTCTCTCAAACAAGGGGCACATGGAAGAACAATTCCATGTTTAAGATTTTCCTGACATATCTGGTATGGAGTTTTGACAACCAATCTTACTAGAATTCTTCTCAGTTCTGTTGAATCCTCGTTTTTCCTCTCTTTTCCTTAGCCCTAGTCTTCGTTAAAAGCTTAGAAAAACTTAAAAATGGGTGTTAAACCCCCTTTTACGCTCAAAAAAACCTATATTGATCATGTTTTAAGTTTAGAAAGGGTTGAAAAAGTCCAGAATGCCCATCATAAAAAATAAAAAAATACACCTCGGTGAGCCAAGTTTGTGTCGCAGAGTTGGTTGATTTATGGAGTTTTTCGCTGAAAATTTTCTGATTGAGTTTTCTAATCTCTTAGAAAATATTGGAATCACATCAAAGTATAAATTTGCGAGAAGTCCGTAATGTGGATATGTCGTGCACTCTTTTTGAAATTGTGCTTTCGCATCGAAAAATTATCTTTCGATCTGACTGCTTTAAAACTCAACCAAGAACATTCTCCCACATAATTTTCATGTTGATCACAATTTTGGTCTCGAATTTACCATCAGAGTTTGGGAAGACACGTTGTGCGAACATCTCTCATCTAGGGATATTTTGGTAATTTTACCGTCTGTTACAAAAAAGGTCCCCTCAAACGCCACCCACCTCAAAGGTAGGTCACATTCTCCCTTAGTCTTCCTCTACTAGTATGCAACCCTTAAGCTGGCATTAGCAACATGCATAACCTGGAACACCTTCTGTAGCTGATATATGAAATTCTTGTGATCCTTACTAAGTACTGACCCCATGAACTCTGGCGAGGTTATTCTTAAGAACTCCAGAATCTTTATAGTGTTTAGGTTTCTTGCCTACCTACTTCTTGTCGATCTCTTGGTGCGGTCATGCTTGATCTAAAGTCTGAATGACTTATTGGAGCTCGATATTAAGGATATCAACCTAGGTATCTACTCAGTAGGCATACCTATGCCTACTAGCTTGATTCATATTTTGTCTAGTGGGGCACTCTCTACCTTTTGCTTGTGCGAGATGTCTAACTACTTGTTTGGGACGCATAATCTAAAAAACATATATGAAAGCATGTGTTAGAGGAGATTAAATAGAGTTAAACTCTTAGACACGAAGTAGATCATTAAAAGAAGGTCAACACTTCCTAATGTCGTATAGCCTCCCTACTCAAGATGTGGCACATTTCACACTAATACTAAGGACTCTAATACTAAGGACTCTACTTGTCACGCCCCGAGAGGGTACCCTAGATGTAACCGACACTCAGAGACTATTGCTAATCCCCAAGCGAACCACTTGACCTCATCACATTCATTTATTCATGCATTCTACTATCAGCAGAAGACAAAATGGAATAAATAGGCACATCATCATCTAGTCTCAAAATAATATTATAATAAAAGAGATTAGTAAGAAGAACTAGCTCACAATTTTACATCAACATTCGACCGTAGTCCATGAAACCTCTATCACTATCAGGTGGTGTCAATGATAGACCCATGACTACCTCAATCAAAATAAAACTAAAGAGTATCTAACTCTCAGACAAGATGGAATAAATGTAGTGAATCCTCCGAAGTAGGGGAGGCTCACCAATCTGCTGAACGTCTCAAATCCTCAACGATGTGCCTGTTGACGATCTTCAAATAATGTATCTACATCATAAAATGATGCAGTCCCAGAGGGGGACGTCTACACATAGAATGTACTACTATGTAAAATAGCTTAGTGAAATCGAAACGGGTAGAATAATATGTCAATAACAATCAACATCAGGAATAGTAATAATCAACATGTCAAATGTCTATCCAAAGAAAGAATAAAGAGTGGACAAGTGACCCATCAACCACTTAACTCATCAATCAAAACAGACTCATCTCAAAGGGACTGATGTCAAAGGAACTTAACTCAACTCGTCTCATCAAATCACATCTTGACTCAGATTTCTCAGTTTGGGAACTTTCTAGGAGTTTCTCAGACCTATACCCATCACCTATGAGCCGGTGATGGTACAACGAAGCAATGTCATTGTGGCATCCACCCAGTACCTTGCTGGGGTAGAAGGGCGTACATCTGTGGGTTTATAATAACATCAAGTCCTCTTTTGGGACTAAGGAAACATCCATTTCTCACTGTCCTATCCTCTTCTATGCTGGCCATGTTGTTAATGAGTGCAGGTGGGACTCGCTCTTACTCATTTTTGGTGCTCAATACTCCTCCCAAGACTCAACATGCTCATAAACATCAACATCATCCAATCATCATCAATCATCTCATCTCAAATCAGCCTCACAGGGACTTTCACCGTCTCATTAATCCACTTCTCAATCTACAGCTCAGGGCTGAGAACAATCATTAGGGACAATAGAATAGACAAATCGTTAGAGTTTATTTATGGAGACTCAAGGGACTATCAAGTTCTATCAATCTATCATCATTCTCACACTCATAATCACAATCTCTATTAATATTCTCAATGAAGGCTCTAAACTCAATTTCTATCTTCATTCATGCAATCTTTATGAAATAATAAGTAGGGTTTATGCGATATCTCATGAAAACATTAAATTCAAAAAAACATGTTTATGATGATCATCAACATGTGGAAATATATATAATAAATATAATTTCTCAACGAAATAATCAAGAAATTATGTAAGTAGACTAAAGAACTTTCAACTCACTTCTAAGACCATCTATGGGACACATGGAAGAACAATCTCATGCTTTTAATTTAGCCTTACAAACCTGGAAATTTGATATCACAATCGAAACAGGATGAATACTAGCTTTCTTGGAGCAAATCCTCGATCTCTTTAGTTTCTTTAAAGAGAAAGAACTCAGAAAGACATTATTTTGAAGGGTTCTCCTTGATTTTTGAATTCTTGACTTAGAATTTTTAGAGTTTTGATGAAGAACCCTGCATTCTTGAAAAAGAAGAATCAAGAAATTCTTTGTTGGGATTCTTGAAATCGTCTTCTTTAAACCCTAGGTTATGGTGTAAGGTTCTATTAGAGATTCATGAATAGATAAATAAATTTAGGTTGGGTGGACTGAAATTTATGAAGAATAACTCACCTTGAGGATGAATCTTGAAAGCTATTCCTAACTTGATAATTTTCTTAATGACTCTTGAGAGTTTATGTTTAGGAGTGAAGGGAGAGGGTGTTGATCATGAAAACTGAAGTTTTATTTGTTTTGGGACCTTAAATAGACTCCAAAATTTAGGGTAAAAGTTCCTTAAAAATAAAAGGAAAAAAAACCTAATTGCTTATCTAGTGAGGGTCCACGTTTGGTCCGAGACGCGCTCCGGGCGCGGACCTTTAGACAACTCTACATTCCTTCACTAAAATGGTCATAACTTTCTATTCCAAACTCTGATTAAGGTGAAATCAGATGCGTTAGAAGACTAATTCAAATATCTTTAGTTTGATATATTATAGGTCACCTAAATCATTATACTTTAGGAGATATGGTCATTTTAAGTCGACCCTTCTATCAACTCATACGAAAACTTAGTCGGTAGAAATTATTTGTACTTAACTTGATGTAAAAGATCCCTTATGACTCTAAATCACACCTAATATACTTTATATACTTATGAATTGATCTTAATATGTATATAAAACCTACAATGCATTGGTTCACCTCACCTTTATAAAATCTTACATTAGAAATACGACCTCATATCATCTCAAATTCTATTCTCACACTAAGAAATTGACTTTAACATCTATGCTCAATTAAGAATCATCAATAAAATTCATATATCATACCAAGGATGGCTAAATCTCAGCTAAAAAAAAATTGAGGTATTACACTACTAGATACAACTTCATAGACTCTTTAGGACACTTGAACATTGTGATCTGATATCAAGTTTTTTATGCCTCGAATCTATACCCTAGGCATGGACGACATTCAGAATCATTTCTGGTCTCAATAAAACCCATTTGGCTTGGCTACTTTGCGTAGCGAAAGGCTTAATTATAAAGGAATGAGATAGAATTAGGCACAATACCTACAACTCTGCTAAAGTCTTTAAATCATAACAAGTAAATCAAAGTTGTTCAAAGGCAATTTGAAAAGAAAAGAAAAACTGAAATATTGTTCCAACTAATCTATGAAGACTTTAAAATTGACTTCGAAACAACCATCGTGATAGGCACACGATTACTATAACTAAAATAATAAAGAGAAATAAAGACTTTGAGATGCCTCAAACTGCGAAAAGGCCTCACCAATGGTTGAATGGAGATTTAGTTCATTAGCGATACACCTATTGAGAAACTTGACCACTTATGTCTGCATTATAAAATAATAGTCCAAAGGATGCCATTATAAAGAATGTACGAGCATATAAAATGACCAAAATAAGAAATTCAAGATACAATGCTTAACTCATAAAATAACTTAGTGACAAAAAAAATGAAATTCAAATGAACATACGGCTTTAAATGCATACACAAATATAACTCAAGATATATGATATTATAACTTGGGGAATTTCTCTAACCGACTATTATCACTATGAGCTTTATGATGATACAACTCCTTGTCCATATTTCCAGAGCTAGCTAATACCTTGACAGAGTAAGAGAAGAAACTTAACTTATGGATCCACCTAATTTGGTCATTTTAGTGGCATATGAGGAGTCATACTAGTTTGGTACGATCCTATCCTACGGTGCCTACGTATAATTTATGAGTTCGAGTTATTATTACTCTTACCCATATTGATGCTCAATACTACTCCCAAAATCATTCGTATACTCACAACTTAAGAGTGAAACTTCTCAAATACTCATCCAATCTTTTGGGTCTCAGTCCGGCTTTAACTTCCTCAACTTTTCACTTCTCTTTAAAAGAATAGAGTCTCACCTCAATGAAGACATAAAATAATAATGTACTTCTCAATTAAATTTCAACATCATTGTATAGTGGTATTCATATGCATGCTCAAAGTATAATAAATAGGCTTCTTGTATAACTCATGCTGAAATGACAACTCAAGATACTTCTTTAACTCAACTCAAGATACTTCTTAACTCAACTCAAGATGCTTCGTTAATTCAACTCATACTTTGGACTTGATAAATTTTTATGAATTCGATCTTTGGAGTCATAAATATATAAATACAATATCTTGGTATTCATAACTTCATTTTCCAGAGGATAAAGTAATGCAACAATTTACTTTAAAGAGATAGCATATGCATATAACTCAAAAGAATTTACTCAACACAAGAGAAGGACTGAAACTCAACTCATAATTTACTTTGGGTGAAAATTGACGGTCAATAGATACCAAAACAAACTTAAAATCACTTTTGGGGAGTCCTACATACCTGGGCATAAGTCTTTCTCGAAAATCTTAAAAAAATTTATGAGCCCTAACCCTTCCATTTTCTCCTCAATCGCTTTTCTCTGAACAAGGTACATGAAATTTTGAGCACCTGTACTTAGGGAACTTATGTTAGGGAGGAATCAACTTTAAAACGATGGAAATTTGGTCTAGGAGGGATGAAATGAAGATGAGAATGCCCCTATTTAAAACTGATAATTAGGGACCGTGATATAGCAAGTTTGAGATGCGGACTTGTTCCATCCTAGTTCATTTTCTCCAAAAATTTTCCTAGGGAAAAATTGAAATTGT